>VXBX01000230.1:37028-127956 GCA_013400415.1 Scytalopus superciliaris | reverse complement strand
GGAAAAGGGAAAAGGGAAAAGGGAAAAGGGAAAAGGGAAAAGGGAAAAGGGAAAAGAAAAAGGGAGGATAATAGAAGAATAGAAGAAAAGGAGAAAAGGAGAAAAGGAGAAAAGGAGAAAAGGAGAAAAGGGGAAGGGGGAGGAAATAAAAGGTTCAAACATTTTGCAGTCCTGGAAGCAAAGCAAGGATGGGATCAGCCCCAGGAACCACTAGAACCCAGCAGGATCTGTGCACCTTCAGTCACCTCTGAGCACTCAGCGAGGAGCAAACCAAGAGGCCACTGATGAAGTGGGTTAATTCCCACCCCAAAATGATTATTTTATCACAGCACAGCACTCGGTGGCGGGCACGGGCCCTGCCTGAGCTGGCTGCTCCCCACCCCGCTGGCAGCCTCCCCCCAAAGAGCTCCAATGTAGGTCAGAGCCGCGCTTTGCACATCTTTCAATATTAAACAAAACTGAGGCGCTGCAATAACTCATCTGTAGGGGGGTGGGGGTGGGCTCTGCTCCCATCCATCAGCTCTGTGGGAAAGGCAGCCTTGAAAACACATGGATAAAAGGCTGTAGTGCCACCGTGGTCTCAAACCCAGCAGAGCCCGAAGTGGTAACAATCCGCCCTGCTAATATTTGATATATTGGAATCATGGAATCATTAAGGTTGGAAAACACCTCTAAGATCGAGTCCAAACATTAACCCAGCACTGACAAGCCCACCCCTAAACCTCCTCCCCAGGTGCCACATCTGCACATCTTTTAAATCCCTCCAGGGACTGGGACTCAGTTCGGCTCAACCTCATGCCACACTATGGTGGTTTTGAGGCTGGAAAAGCCCAAGAGTTTATTTTCTGCTTGAGCTCCATGGGCTGGATGAGGGGTCTGTGTTTTCCCCATGAGGGAGGATGCAGAACCACCTCCCTGTGCGAAACTACACTGCTCTTCTCCCACTGGCACAGGAACGGTGGGGCCAGCGCTGCCAAACCTCCAGGCACCACAGGCAGGATGAACCTCCACGTCTCCAGGGATTTTGGGAGCGTTGGCCATGGGGAAAAGCAGCAGCTCCCTGTGCCCATAGGCAATTGCTCTGGAATTTCCACGGAAGGGCTGCTGGTGAGCGTGATTGGGGTCCCCTTGTGGAGGAGGCAGCGCTCAGTCCAGCCGTGCCATTCCCTTCCATTCCAGCTGCGAACGCACCTGTCGAGAGGGTTTTCAGACCCGATAAATCCAACCTCAATTTAGTGCCTGTAACGCTCTGCAGGGAGAAGGACGCTCCTGTCCGCAAAATGCACTCGCTGGTTTTCATCCTTTTGATTTATAGAGCTCCTGCTTTAAGAGATGTTCCTCTCCTCTCCAAACGAAGCGGACGCTGACAGCTCCATCCATCACCGGGCTGTCAGGAGCCCAGCGCTTTAAATAAGCTATTAAAGTGAGATCTAGCTGGTTAACAGTCATAACAGAGCAGAAATCGGAGAGTTTACTTACGTCAGTGCCTGCTGAAATTAATTTCCTTTTAATGACCGGGGACCAGAGGGAGAGATCGCTCCAGCCTGGGAGATGCCAAGATATCTCTGACACAGAGGTGGCCGCAGCATCGGCCGTAAGCACCTGCCCCTGCTTGCTCTGGAGGGGGAATCTGTGTTTGTTACCAATGATAAAGGCTAATCAACAGTCTCACACCCCCACGGTGCTGGCGCAGGGGAAGGGAGTGGTGACACTTCGCCAGCAGCCCTTGGGGACCCTCCGTGACCCATCAGGGATGCACAGGGTGAGACACGTTGAGCAAGACACATAAAACTCATAAATAACTTTAAATAACTTCTGTTGTGTATCAACATCACCGGTCCAGCTGTTTGTTTCCCTAAAATAGTTGTTCATTGCTTATAAGAGTGTTGCGATCGATGTTGAAGATGGAATTCTTCTTGCATAATTAACCCTTGAACTTGTCCCTGTAAGGCCTTGAAATTACAGTGTTGAAACAATTAGTGCTGCTGTCCAAAGTTTATTGCATGACTAAGGAAAGAAACATGATCCAAGTGTGATTATCCAGGTCCGACAGAAGATTGAGATTTAATGTAGGAATGGCAATTATCTAAGAGGAAGTCTATTACTCCATGATAAAGCTGTCAAAATAATGATGGGAGCTCCCACAAATCACGCAGAAGATCAATAAAGACAATCCCACATCACAGCTTGAGAATTTAGGAATTATATTTTGACCTTAATTTATGATGGAGCCCTTTAAAATATATTTAATAAATGGGCTATAGTGCTTCCTAATAAAAAATTAAGACCATTCCTGCTGGGCTTGGATCATGGGAGGGCCAAGTCCTGCTTTGCTCTGCCCAACAAAGCCCATCCCATCCCAAAAGTGTCCCACCTCAGCACAACACATCCCTCAGCTTTCCGCTTTGCTCCCAGCTCCCCGCAGGAAAATTCCGGCACTTTGTCTTTTTTAGCGAGCCCGGCGTCCTTGTCATCTTTTCCCCTTCGATTTCCACCAGCCCATTTCATCCCTTCCCACCCCACCATCTGTCTTGTCCACCCTCGCTCCTCAATCCAATCTCCCCTCTCCTATCAGCGCTCCACGGCTGATTGATTTGGGAGCAGCCGGTCCCCGAGCCCGCCGGGCTGGGATACCTGGAAATTGGCTCAGATTTCATTTCCAGACCTCTGAGGGCAGCGAGGGGGGGTTTGCTGGAGTTGTCCAGCAGGAATCACTCCATGAGCCCCACTGAGACAGACCACGAGGGGGAAATGGGCACCTCAACCACGCTCCTGTTCTTTTGCACCTCAATAATTAAGGGCTCTAAATGCTGTGTTTGGATTCAAAAGAACCTGCTTTACCTTTATGTCATTTTTTTACCCCAAAGTGCCCTCTCAGCATTGGTTCCCAGACACTAAAATGCTGCTTTCCAGCAGCAGAGACATCTCACTCGCTGCTCAGTGAGTATTTAACTCCTTCAGAGCAGCAAAGTCCCTTCCAAGCTGGTCCTGTTGGCCACAGCTACACTGGGCGTATTGGGGTAGCGATGTCATAACCTCACATAATGCACAATTGATACCAAATCCCCAGTCCAAACCCTCCTGAAGTTTGGTTACATGGGCACAGATCTACAAAATCTCCTGTCTTTGAATCCACAGAGGAGTATCAACCTCCATTCCCAGCCCTAAGAGAAGGAGGAGGGCACGGCACTGGGGGATGCTGCCTCTTCCTGGAACTACACATATAATCATGGAATGGTTTGGGTTGGTTTGGGTTGGAGGGGACCTTAAAGATCATCTAGGACAGCACAGCAGGTCCTCAGGATGGGGACACAAGGGCTTTTTCCCAGCTCTGAGACAGGCTGAGAGTGCTGGGATTGTTCAGCCTGGAGAAGAGAAGGCTCCAGGAAGAATTTAGAGACCTTTCAAATGCCTAAAGGAGCTGCAAGTGGGATGAAGAGGGACTTGGAACAAGGGCATGAAGGGACAGGACAAGAGGGTATGGCTTCCCACTGACAGAGGGTAGGGTTAGGTCGGATATTTGGGAAGAAGTTGTAGAGGTTGCTGAGACATCAGCACAGGTTGAGCAGAGAAGCTGTGGCTGCCCCATCCCTGGAAGTGTCCAAGGCCAGGTTGGATGGGGCTTGAAGCAACCTGGGATAGTGGAAGGTGTCCCTGCCCATGGCAGGAGGGTTGGAATGAGGTGAGCTTTAAGGTCCCTTCTAACCCAAACCATTCCAGGATTCCGTGATCCCTGTGAAAGGGAGCAGCAAAACCCAGCACTGAGGGAAATCCAGGAGAAAAGAGACTGCCAGGTCTGCAGCACTAACCTCACCCTCCCTTTGCCCCTTGTGAAACAAGGTTTATTAATACATTAATTGTGTCCCACTCTGCTTCAATTCCATCTCACCTGTTGCTCCTCCTCAGCGGCTGCTTCTGCAGCCAGTGATGGAAGCAGCACCCTCAAGAGGATGAAATGACACGTGGGGTCCTCACTCACCTTGAAATGGGTTCGTAAACAGGGATTTTGCTGACATTTGCCCTCATCCAGGTAATGCCTCTGGGCACAGAGTCACGCCCAGAACTGCTGTCTCACACCATCATCACTGTCCCTTTAATTCCCAAACAGAGCCTCCCTCTGCTCCCAGCACTGCTTGTTCCCCTCCCGCACTCAACCAATGCCAGAACAGGGAACTTGTCAGGATTAAAAACAGTCTGCCAAGGAAAGAGAAAAGGGTTGGTTTAACTCAGATGGGTTCCCAGGTCAGGTTTACAGTGTGGCCCCGGTGTGGAATGAGGAGGCTGCTGCTGGGCAGAGGCACAAGGCACAGCCAGATTTGGTTCATAGAAACACAGAATCCTGAAATGGTTGGGCCTGGAAGAGATTTAAAGACCATCTCATTCCAACCCCCTGCCATGGGCAGGGACACCTCCCACCAGCTTAGGTTGCCCCAATTCCCATCCAACCTGGCCTTGGACACTCCCAGGGATGGGGCAGCCACAGCTTCTCTGCCCAACCTGTGCCAGGGCCTCACTGCCCTTACAACCAAGAATTCCTTCTCAATATCCCATCTAACCCTGCCCTCTTCCAGTGGGAAGCCATTCCCTCTTGTCCTGTTCCTCCAGGCCCTTGTCCACAGTCCCTCTCCAGCTCTCCTGGAGCCCCCTTAGAGTAATGAAAGGGAGGCAAAGCAATTGCAGAAACGCAGCTTGATTTGTTCAAGCACTGAAACTCACACGAGATGGGGGAAGAAATAAGATATGAAGATAATCCAAGTCCACAAATATTTCCCATTATAACTATGGAAACCTAATTGCAGGTAAGCAGGACCATCACAGGTGCCTGGACCACATCCTGCCCTTCCCCAGCTCTGTGGGACATTCTGAAAGGGGAGAACAGAGCAAGGTGGTCCTTCTTGCTCTGCTGTTTGCTCCATCAAAAAGGAAAGGGAAAATAATAATCCCCATCCCTGGAAGTGTTCAGGGTCAGGTTGGATGGGGCTTGCAGCAACCTTGGATAGTGGAAGGTGTCCCTGCCCATGGCAGGGGGTGGAACAAGACGGTCTTTAAGGTCCCTTCCAACCCAAATCATTAATAATAATGATGATGGTGATGATAATGACAATAATAATATCAATCATATCAAGGTCACAGAATGATGACAAAAGGCTCTTTTTGGGCGAGAAGATGGATCAGAGCGAGGGGTCATGTGCAGAGATGGGGAGCACACCCTGCACCAAGGAAAGCTCAGGCAGACAGTGATGAATGGGCAGGACAAGGAAAAGATACAGCCGTATTTATTACCACTGGTCATTTCTGACAGCAGAATGTTAATAAGAATACTAATAGTCAATATTTCGTCGGGAGAGGCTTCATCCATTTTTAGCAGCTTGCTGCTCACAGCAGATGAGTTTCTCATGGGCTGTTTTTTGTGGCTGCAGACACGATGTGATGAAATCTGAGCTCCTCGAGCTACGGTGCAGTGCGGTGGCACAACTTTATTGGGCTCTTAGAAATCCAATTTTACTGTGTCCAATATTGTGAGTTGATTAAACCTGATTTGAATCGACAAACGTCCGGGAGGGTGGGTGGTAGCTCGCTGTGAAAGAAGGAAGGGAGAGAGTTTAATAAACAGGCTTGGGAGATAAAAATCTACTTTTATTCCAATAAAACTCCCGTGTCAGAAAGCTGATGGTAGCATGAAGGGTAAGGGAGAGAGAGAATATAAAAAGACATTTCTGAGCCAGTGGAGACTCAAAGATACTGAGGGTACAAGAGATTAAAATGGAAAAGCAGTCAGGAAGGCAGGCTCTGGGTGCAGGACTTGTGGGCAGAGTTTGGGGATGAGGTGCAGAGCCAGGATTGCTGCAAGGAACCCCCACCAGCTCTGACTAAAACAGCACACCAGGATTTCACCATGGGCAGGGAGAGGGTTAATCCTGGGAGAGAAGAGCTGCTCTGGAGCTCAGGATAAGATCACCCTTTCTTCTCACCTGCAAAAATCCAACTGGGCTCAAAAACGGGCTGCTGCTTTGGTTTCAGGTGGATCGCAGCACCCAGAGCACTGCTGGTGCTGTGGAGGAGCCTGGGATGGCAAGAGGGAAAGGCAGGTGCCCTCTGCTCCTGTCCTGCAGCTCCATCCAGCCTTGCTCAGGTTTGGGATGCAGCTCTTGGGATGCTACACATCAAACCCCACCCCCAAAACCCAGCTCATCTCTCACCTCCTTCCCAGAGCAGCTGTCTGGCATCAGAAAATTGTGCTTTTCCCCCCGGACATGCCCTCCCTGGTTCCCGGGGCAGGCTGGGCTGTCCAGCCATCCCTCATGGCATTCCCCATATCCCTGCATCAGCCCTAAAAGCCTTCTGTCCTGCAGGTTAAACCGCTTGATCTGGGAATATCCCCAGCTGGCTCCTGCCTTACATTTGTACTCCCTTTCTGATAAATCCAGAAATCCTTCACTGCTCAGAGCCCTGCCTGAGTATTAACTGGCAGCAGTTGGAGGGCTGTAAATTCCCAGATCCCTCTCCGGCTGTCAGAGGTGCCTGGAAACCCTTCTCCCGTGGTTTAGGTGGAGAGGTGGGGGGATTAAACACCAAATGAGTGCCCTGTGATGGAATCTTTCTCAACAGCTGCCCAAAAAACTGCGGGGTCGAGGCAAACCCGTGCTCGGCATCACTCAGGGAGATATCAGGAATGGGATGTGCTGAGCCACAACACGGGGATGAAGGTGTGAAAAACCATCCCTGGAGGTGAGGAAGGAGCAGCTCAGAGCTCCAGCTCCTGCCAGAGCCTGGCACTGAGGGGCTTTCACTGCCCTGCACAAATGTATTGTCCTGTCCTCTGCAGCCACGGCAGCCCTTATTATTCTTCCGGCATCCGCACCCGTGGCTCTCTCCCAGGCAGATAAAGATCACAGCCAGGGCTGCCCGAGATGCTCTCTGTGGCTTTTTTTCATAAAGGGATGTGTTGTCAAAACCTACAGGCTTTGTGCAAAAGGTTTAAAGGGGATTTTCCAGCTCTGGAGTGAAGATATAACCCTGCTATCCCAAAGAAACGATGGACAGGTATGGAATGGGTCTCTGAGAATGATGCTTGTGGCTGTTAGAGAAGCAGCAGAGCACAAACTGCAACCAGTGGCTCCCACCAGGCCACCAAACTCTTGGATTTTCCCAAATTTCCCTGCCTTGACAACTGGTTTGAACACAGAGGAGGCATAGGCTGTGTCCTGCCCTGACCTCTGGGGTTTGGGCATCCTCCACAAGTCCCTGCAGTGTGTTGGCTGGGGAAGCATTTCCCAGAATCATTAAGGTCAGAAAAGGCCTCCAAGATCATCAAGTCCAACCTTTGACCAAACCAATTTGGTGGGTGTGTGTCCCCCCTCGGTGCCAGGCAGACGGGCACATCTGCCCCACCCAGGAATGCCAGCCTGGCTCCTTGCATTCCCACCTCTGCCCAGATTGTAACTAAGGGAGCAGTACCTTGCATCGACCACAAAAGCCCTGGTTTTGTTGGGTTTGGGTCTCTGTTGAGAAAGGTCACAGCTTTAGCCCAGGCAGAGAAGGCCAAGCTCAGGATTTGCTGTAACACTCAGTTCTCTCAAGCCTCGCCTTGGGACTCCCTGATGCTGCTGGCTCCAGTCCAGCCCAGTGGCTGCATCTGGACAGCTTCCAATGAACCCAGGGGGGCATCAGGCTCCATCTTCTCCTTTGATAAATGTTCTGCTATCCCCTCCCTCTGTACACACACCCAAACACCCATCTGGGCAGAGGGCGACACCCACCACCTTTCGTTCATTGCCTCTGGAAAACAAACCCACCTGCTGGGCCAGAACAGGGATGTGGAGACACAGGGACAGCTTTTCCCAACATCCTGGGTCCCTCTTTTGCCCCTGACAGTTGAAACCAAACAGAGACATTATTCTGAGAGCTGGGAGTCATTTATACAACTGTGATGTATTGGCTTCCCACTGGCAGAGGGCAGGGTTGGGTGGGATACTGGGAAGGAATTGGTGGCTGGGAGGGTGGGCAGGCCCTGGCACAGGTTGGGCAGAGAAGCTGTGGCTGCCCCTGGATCCCTGGGAGTGTCCAAGGCCAGGTTGGACAGGGCTTGGAGCAACCTGAGCTAGTGGAAGGTGTCCCTGCCCATGGCAGGGGGGTGGGATTAGATGATCTTTAAGGTCCCTTCCAACCCAATCCACTCTGTGACTCTGAGTTTGGAGAGCTGCAATCAGTACAAGCACTTTTTATTGCCCTCTCCCAGCTTTCCTCTTGGCTGGACAGAATCCAGGCCACACAGGCAAACGGGATGGATCAACACCTGGGGAAAGAGATTACAGACACAGGCTCCATCCCAGCCTCACACTTGTTTTACTGCCCTCATGGCTATCATAACCCAAACATGCCAAAGGGTCAGCCTGTCCCTCCTTTTCCATCCTCCCCCGCCCATTTCCCTCAACATCATATTTTCCCTCCATCCCTTCCAGCTCTCTCCCCTTCTGCCACAAAACCAGGAGTGTTTCCAAAGCCATCAGCCCAGGAATTTGTCCCCACTGGCTTTGATGTGCACAGCATTGATGTATCACATTGCAACACAGCCTGCAAGTGCAAATCCACCCCGAGTCCAGGACTCGGGGCATCCACTCCAGTATTAAGCAGGAGCAGTAATTGCCAGGGCCCAAACCCCACAGCCCTGGCAGGGTTAAATGTACCTGTGCCAACCAACCCTCCCTGTCCCTCTGGTGCTGGGGGTCTCTGAGCTACAGGATAACATGGATGGACCACACAAAAATCCCACCTGGGTTTATGCTCCACTAAAGCATCTCTGAGCACACCAGGCTGTCCCAAGCCACTGAACAAGGGAATCTCTCCCCCAAACCCAGCACGGGTGTGTAACAACCCCAAATCTGGGAGTGCTTTCGAAATAAAACCATTTCATGCCCATTTCCAGGGCAAACAATTAGAAAAGGACATTTTCAACCCAGCTTTTCAAACTGTGCAGGCTTTCCTCAATGGATTGCAGCTGAGGGCTGTAAACCTCAAACCTGCTCCCCCCTCCATTTGTTATGAGGGTTGTGCATAACTTTCAATTTCTCAGGGATCAAGGTACATGTTGGAACAATTCTGCTGCTTTAAGTGTTGTGTTTTGGAGGATCCATACCCAAATCCCTGGCAGCAAAGGGAAAATTAAACAAATCCCCTGAAACTTTGACCATAAATGCTCCAGGGCTCAGATTTTTCACCTCATCTGAGAGCCAGCCACTGTCCAAACACAGCAGGTTTTCCTGGGAAAGCTGCATCCTCCACACACATGCAAGCCAACAGCCCCCAGTTCATCCCAGCAATCCCAAATCCCTGCAGAAAACAGAGTTTTTAGTCTGCCAGGGAGAATAAGGGGGGAAAGGACACGATTAACAATTCTTCTGGTGAGAAGGAGCTGTGCTTATTTAAGGAACCAAACAGCATCCCTGGCTCCAGCGTGGGTGTGGGACACTGCTCACCTGTGGCCAAAATCCCTGCCCTGATAAACAGCATCCCCCTGCTCCCCCACATCCCTTTCCCCCCCAGCATCCCCCTCTTTGCCAAGTCCCATCCACACAGGTCACTCAGTTCATATTTTTTGTTCTTTATTCCCTTATTCTATTTTCCTGTCCCCAAATCCCTCAGCATTTTTAAGCCAAATCAAAGCCGGTGTTTAGGTTGGGTTATTTTTTTTTTAATTACTCATAATTAAGTGATTCTTGGCAGGGAAGATCATGGAAACAGCCTTATCCCACAGACAGGAATCCAGCTAGGAATTTCCTCTCAGCCTCCTAGCCCTAAATACATCTGGAAAATCGTATAATCTCTATTTGTTACAGCAAGTATTTCCTTGAGAGTAGAGCCCTCACACAGCACCCCAGGACCTTTATCACAAAAACTCCAGCAAGGCCTTGAGCTGAGTCTTCAGATCATTATTTGTTGAGCTCCACTTTTTCTCCTGTCAAAGCCATCAGGAAAAACCCTTCAGGTTCTTGGTTGGAGGGGGATCTGAGCAACCTGACCTGGTGGAAGGTGGGGGTTAGAGCAAGATAAGCTTGAAGGTCCCTTCCAACCCAAACTATTCTGTGATTCCGTGATGTTTTTCAGTGTGTTGGCTGGTGCCAGACAGCAGGGGAATCACCTGTGCCCACACAGTGCTAAATATTGCAGGGGCTGAACAGCTGCTGAAAGCTCAGTGGTTTTGGCCACCGTCTCCACCGTGCTGATGCTCTTCTGTGAGTTACAGCAGTTTGCTGTAAAAGCAAAGTGGCTTTGGAAAAGGGGGAGGCAAACAGTAAACCCCTGAGGAAAAGAACTGGTGCATCTCTTTCTGCCTGGCACGATGGGATGCTCAAAAGCTGAGGCTGAGTGTTGCTTACGGGCAGGGTGGTGGCTCCAGCCAAGCCATGAGGCTCTGATGGTCTTGCAGCATCTCAGCCCTTCCCAACCTCCAGCCAGGGCTGGGGATTCCTGCCAGCTGCTAAAAGCATGGCAAACATCATACACATGGATACCCACCACTCTATCCCACACCAGCTCCAGGACACGTGCCAGCCCCTAAAGCTGGAGAAAAACAAAGAAAGAGGGATATCCAGATGGTTTGTCAGCAATCCCCTCCTGCCCTTTTTTTTCACTAAGACCTGCCTCCAATTTTGGGTCTCCAAAGCACCAGACACTTTGGAAGCAGCAGCAGCATTCCCCATCAGGCTGGATGGAGCTCTGAGCAGCCTGGGCTAGGGGAAGGTGTCCCTGCCCATGGCAGGGGGTTGGAATTAGGTGGTCTTTAAGGTCCCTTCCAACCCAAACCACTCTGTGATTCTGCCATGCTCCGAAAGTCACATGAACCCCAAGGTTGCAATTTCCTCACATCTCACAGCATTTTAGGAGGACCACGTGGGTCTCCAGGGGCAGATAAGGATGCAGGAGGCTAGACCAGCCCCAGTGTCCCATTTCCAAGCTCAGGACCATCATCCCACATGCTCAGAGGAGCAGGTTCCACAAGGTGGGCTGCTTCCCAAAACCCCAGCGCATCTGGGAGGCGAGGCCCTGGCACAGGTTGGGCAGAGAAGCTGTGGCTGCCCCATCCCTGGAAGTGTCCAAGGCCAGGTTGGACAAGGTTTGGAGCAACCTGGGCTTAGTGGAAGATGACTCATTTTCTCTGCCATCACCAGGAAGATTAACCTGTCCAAGGAGATGGAACTGGAGGAGTATATTCCATATCTGGGGACATCAGAGAACCCCTTGGGGACATCAGTATTGGTGACATCAGCAACCATAGGGGATGGAGGTGGACCTGGAGGGCTGGATCTGCCACACCTGGGGACACCTAAGGACATGGGGGCACCTGGGGACATGGGGAACACACTTAGGGATATGGGAAACATACCTGAGGACATGGGGAGCACAGCTGGGGGTACCCTGGGAGCACACCTGGCAACAGCTGGGGGCATCTGGGAACATCAGGACTGGGGACACCTGGGGATGGGGTGGGGACACTGGGGACACCTGGGAGGGGATGTTTCCTTGACCCCTCCCAGACATGGCATGGCCAGACAAGATCTCAGGGGCTGACAACAAGTCTTTTGGGGTTGGAATGAGATGACTTCAAGGTCCTTTCCAGCCCAAACCGTTCCATGACCCTCCTGCTAAACCCCCCCAAACTAAAGGAACTTCATTCACACAACTCTGACATGCTGAGTTGCTTTGAGCTCATCACACACTGGAATTTAGCCCCACTTTCCCAAATCAGCTCAAGGAAAAGCCTGTATATCCAGGACTGGCAGCTCTAAATATTCATAAGTCACAAGACTGGCTTCAAAGTCAGTGGATTTTTTAAAAAAATCTCACTCATGCATTGCTATTATTCAAAATTGTCTTAATTTTTTTTTTTTAATGTTCTATATTTGGCTTCCTTTTGATGTGTCTTCTCTTTGGGTTTGTGTTTCCCCCTGCAACCATGTGGGCTTTTAAAAACGAAAAATAAAAGATCACTGCAGCTCTGATACATTCACACAGCTCGAGATATCAATCCTTAAAACAAAGCAGAGAGTGGAGAGGGGGAGGAAAAATCAGGGTGATGCCTCAAGAGCCAATGGGAAGCTCCAGGAATCCAAAATCCTGCCTGGAGCTCCAGCTGCTTTGGAAGTCCATGTCCAGTGGCAAGGACCGAGGTGGGGTGTATTGTTCTGCCAGATTTGGATATGCTGGAAAAGCAGGAGAAGGCCATAAATCTGCGGGGAAAATCCTATAAAAGCGCCCTTTGAGGTGACAGGGATGTCTGTGGAACGAGTCAGTGCCTGGGATTGAGTCAGTGCCCCCAGGAACCGGGACAGGGGGACTCCCCGTTTCCCACCGCTGCATCCTGCACCCAGGACGAGGCAGAAGGAAAAGCACGCCAATTCCTGCTCCTGCTGAGGGAATTAAAGGAAAACCCCCGATGAGAATCCTCAGGGATCATACCAGGGTGCCCCCCTTCCCCACAGCTAATCCCGGTCGCCGTGCCAGGTGTCTGCCTCATCCCAACACTGCACAGCAAAGAACGCTTTGCATAATCCCATTAAATCCAATTGATGAGTTCCCTGGCACGGAGCAGGGCCCGCTGGGAGCCCCCAGCTAATCACCGGGGAATAAAAGCCACCGGGGGCTTTGATCGCTGCTGTGGAATTCTCCAAGGAGGAGCTTTACCTTGTAAATCCTGGAGTGCGGTTTGATGTTATCACTGGGGGGGGAACAAAAAGAAAGGGAAAGAGGAGAGGGAGAGGGAGAGGAAGAGGAAGAAGAAGAGGAAGAGGAAGAGAAAAAGAGAAGAGAAAGAGAAGAGAAGAGAAAGAGAAGAGAAGAGAAAGAGAAGAGAAGAGAAAGAGAAGAGAAGAGAAAGAGAAGAGAAGAGAAAGAGAAGAGAAGAGAAAGAGAAGAGAAGAGAAAGAGAAGAGAAGAGAAAGAGAAGAGAAGAGAAAGAGAAGAGAAGAGAAAGAGAAGAGAAGAGAAAGAGAAGAGAAGAGAAAGAGAAGAGAAGAGAAAGAGAAGAGAAGAGAAAGAGAAGAGAAGAGAAAGAGAAGAGAAGAGAAAGAGAAGAGAAGAGAAAGAGAAGAGAAGAGAAAGAGAAGAGAAGAGAAAGAGAAGAGAAGAGAAAGAGAAGAGAAGAGAAAGAGAAGAGAAGAGAAAGAGAAGAGAAGAGAAAGAGAAGAGAAGAGAAAGAGAAGAGAAGAGAAAGAGAAGAGAAGAGAAAGAGAAGAGAAGAGAAAGAGAAGAGAAGAGAAAGAGAAGAGAAGAGAAAGAGAAGAGAAGAGAAAGAGAAGAGAAGAGAAAGAGAAGAGAAGAGAAAGAGAAGAGAAGAGAAAGAGAAGAGAAGAGAAAGAGAAGAGAAGAGAAAGAGAAGAGAAGAGAAAGAGAAGAGAAAGAAGAGAGAAAGAAGANAAGGAGAAGAGAAAGAGAAGAGAAAAAGAGAAGAGAAGGAGGAAGATAAGAGAAAGAGAAGAGAAAGAAGAGAGAAAGAGAAGAGGGAAGAGGAAGAGAGAGAAGAGAAAAAGAGAAGAGAAAAAGAAGAGAAGAGAAAGAGAAGAGAAAGAGAAGAGAAAGAGAAGAGAAAGAGAAGAGAAGAGAAAGAGAAGAGAAAGAGAAGAGAATGCCTGGGTGAAGAGTGAGAAACCTCCCAGAGCCAGGGGACAACCAACACGCTGCTGTAACAACGTCTAATTAATCGTGGATAGCAAGGAAACCCTGGAAAAATAGAAAGGTAGTTTAGTAGGGAAGAGGGATCAAACAAGGCAGATATTTGCTTCCCACCAAATATCTGTCCCAGGTGGGCAAACTGCATGTGTTTGTGCGGGATTCAACTCAGAGAATAAAGAGATGCAAAACCAACTGGTTCCACTGGGTGTTTGTGCAGGAAATAAGGATCAAACACTCGTGTTCTCGTTCCTAACGAGCTGGTGCTCAGGTTTACCAACAGCCCAGCACGCTGCAGGGAATGCAGAGAGAATTCCAGGAGGATTTTGAGCTGGAAAGCCCTGGCTTTATAAAGCAGGACCACGAAATTGGTTGAAATCAATGATCTCAGAAGTCTTTGCCAACCTTAATGATTCCATGAGGGAATGGGGCTGATGGCAGCACGGGGGCTTTGGGATGTGGGGAGGCTTCCAGCCCCATGGGGTCTGCAGCCAGGGAAGCCCAAATCCCACACAGTTCAGCTCAGCAAAACCAGGAATTCCCATTACTTCCCAGTTGCTCGGGGCCTTGCAGGTATGACCAGGGCAGTTGCAAGGATGGGATGTGATCTTACATCCCAATATTCCACTGAGGAGCTCAGCAGGAAAACCACACGCACAGATCTCACTAAGGAGACCTGAAAAGGCACAGGAAAAGCACAAAACTGGTCTTCAAGGCAGAAAGGACCTTAAGGATCTCATCCTGCTTAAGCTTATGGGGGAAAAAATTGAGAGTGGCTCAGCTATGTCTGTGCACCTGAATGGGAAGGGAAAGGGGGAGCTGAAGGGCTCGTGGCCTGTTTTGAAAGAGGATGGCTGGAAAGCAGGGCCAGAATTTAACCATTCACAGGGCAGGTGAGAAACAGCAGAACAGTCTCTTAGGGAGGTCAGGGATATTCCTCTCTAAATGGCTCAAAAATTAAGATGAGACATGATCTCGATAGGGTTACAGGGGATATTGGGAAGGAATTCTTGGCTGGGAGGGTGGGCAGGCCCTGGCACAGGTTGGGCAGAGAAGCTGTGGCTGCCCCTGGATCCCTGGAAGTGTCCAAGGCCAGGTTGGATGGGGCTTGGAGCAACCTGGGCTAGTGGAAGGTGTCCCTGCCCATGGCAGGGGGGAGGAACAGGATGATCTTTAAGGTCCCTTCCAACCCAGACCACTCTATGAACTTCTGATCCCTCATTTTTCTTTCCCCTCCCAGCACTAATAAACACACTCCCAGAGTGGCTTAATAAGGAACACCAGCAGGACACTGTCAGCCTCACAAGCCTCTAAAAACCTCTCAGAAAACACCTGAAGGGAGTGGCTTATCCCATCTGGGTTCCCATCCACGTGTCCATCTCCCCCTCTCCCTCTGCCTGCAGCATCCCACTGTGTCTGGCCTCCCTCACTGGGACAGTTACTCCCCAGTCCTTTCCACACACAGCCCTTCAACACAGTCCAAAGGCTCTTTTTTGGGGGAGGAAACCAGCAGATCAGCAAAAACACGGAGAGCAGTTGTTTGAGGGTGAGGGTGCTTCGGGTTTTTACCACACAGGGGCTCAGGACAGCTGGTGAGAAAGCAGGAGGCAGCTCAACATTGGTGCATAATCCCCTATCCAATATCATACAGCGATACTTTAAGTGCCAACAGGAACAAAAACACAGCAGAAACTGCTGATTGTAGTAAAAAAAAAATAAATTAAAATAAAATTGAGAGACACAAGCTTCCCTTGTTATAGCCTGATGCAGCTTCACAAGCAGGTGAAGATGTGAGAGCTCAACCCTCCTCACATCCCTCTTGAAAGAGGAGTTTTAAACAAGCCCCAGGGCTGGAAGCTGTTAGTGTTGCTGGATGCTCTGCAGGTCAGGGTCCAAAAGGAAACCTGTGCTTTGGGCAGGGCTCCAAAGTGAACCCTGGCCTACAGCACCAGCAGAAGCTTTGCCTTTCCCATTGTGAATTTATTTGCTCCAAACCCAAGTTATTTGTTCTTTTCAAAGAAACCCATCAGTGAGAGTGTGTTGTCAGTGCAGAAGGGCAGGACCTGCTGCTTTGAGCCTTTCTCACAGTGACATGGACGGTGTTTTATCCTGCCAGGTTAAACACAGCCACGCTTCACAGAACTGCCAAACCCCCCAGATCTGCTTCCAAAAACTCCCCTTTAAACAAAGGCAGAGCCAGAGCAGCAGCTCCATCCTCCCCTGCAGCAGGGCACGGGCTCAGTGTGCTGAGCTGAGGAGTCAGGGCTCCCTGTTTATTAATTGCAAACCTTCAATACAAAATTTGCCAAATCCTCCAAATCTGCAAAGAGTGTCTGCATTCCCTTCCCAGCCAGTCTGGCACTGTGAGTCACTTGAAAAGACTTCAGGCTTTCGAGGAAATCCCTGGTGCGTTTGCTGGCACAACAAAGGATGTCTCCAGTCACCAGAACCACGGTGGAGTCATTGGCTTGAACATCCAACATCACCTTATAAAGATGCTTTGGGCATTTTTATTGATGCCTTTGAGATGAAGCTGAAAATGCCACAGGTTGCTGCAGAACAAACTGCTCCCAACACTTGTGTTTGGAAACTGATGGAAGGAGGGATGATGCTCATTGTGGAGTCTGCTCAGACCAAACTGGTGGAAGTTTTCTGAGTTTGGGGGAATTCTACTCAGATCAGAAGTTTTTCTGTTTCAAGCAAACTGCAGCAGAAAAGCTTTGCATTTGTGAGCAAAGACCAACAAAAATTACCTTCCCTGGAAGCTGGATGGGCTAATTCTTAGGACAAAGACAAGTAAGTTGCTCCTCTGCCTTAAATACAACCCTGTGGCACTGAGGCTACAGATCCTGCCTCTTGACTGGAGGGTCATGAATTATTTAAATTTAAATTTAAATATAAAGCTCCTCTTCCTCTGCTTGAAAACTCCATCCAAGTGAATCAAAAAGAGGCTTGGATATTTGTGTGCTTCCATGTGCTGGACATCCCAGGCTTGCAGCGAGTCCACCCTCAGGTGGGACACAAGATCTGAGCCACCGAGCTGAACCTCCATGGAATGAGCAAACCTGAAGTCCCTCAGGATCAGTTCCTTGCTGCTCCACCTGTATCCAAGTCCCTCCTGCATTTGCTGGACACAGACATATTGCTGCCTGAGGGATGTCACCATGGGGAGGAGAGCAGGAGTCCACCTTTCTGCCCACGCAGCTCGGGAGCCTGTGGATCACCACAGCGACAGTGAGGACAAACATCTGTCCCACACTGTGTGCTGGGGAGGGGAAACTTCTCCTTGTACACCAGGGAATGCCTGGAAAACTCGCTGTTCTCTCCACTGGAGGCTCCTGGCTGTCTAGACATGCTTGGTAACGTGGAATCAAATCCCCAGTCGCTCCTGATCTGGCTGGAAGTGACCCTCTGGCTCTGCTCCCGAGGAGGGGCTGACTCTCCCTGCCAGCACAGCTCTCCCCAGCCAAGGGAAAGGCAGGAGATCTCGAGATGGAGGGCCCAGCCAGAGGACTCCAGGGCTGGGGTGGTGCATCCTGATGGGAAGGGAGGGAGAAAAAAAGATCTTACCGAAGGGACAAGCCTCGGGGCAGCCCACAGAGGGTGAAAGAAGAATAAAGGAAGACATTTAGTTTCTGCAGGGAACGTTCCCATTGAAAGAAAGGGAAATATTTATTATCTGCTTGCAGGGAGGGGATAAAACCCTTTAGTCAAAATCCAGATTTCTTTTAGGAAAACCTCAAATGGTTGTTTCAGCCCTCCAGGCAGGGCTGGGTAGCCCTGGAGTTCCTATTCTTTAGATAGGAAAGGGGAAAGGAAAAGCAGCCAAGGCCAGGGCAAAGCAGGGAAAAGCCAAAAGTCAAACCTGCCCTCCCTGTTGGCTCATTCTTTTCTCTGGGAACTGTTGTGGGGCTTTAGGAGCCCATGCAGCCCCCATAGTGTGGGGTGGCTGTGGCAGCATTCCTTAATGTCTTTCTCCCACTGAGAGCTGGAGAGGGACTTTGGACAAGGGTCTGGAGGGCCAGAACAAGGGGTAATGGTTTCAAACTGCCAGAGAGCAGGGTTAGATGGGATACTGGGAAGAAATTCCTGGCTGTGAGGGTGGGCAGGCCCTGGCACAGGTTGCCCAGAAAAGCTGTGACTGCCCTATCCCTGGAAGTGTCCCAGGCCAGGTTGGATGGGGCTTGGAGCAGCCTGGGCTAGTGGGAGGTGTTCCTGCCCATGGCAGGGGGTGGAATGAGATGGGCTTTAAGGTCCCTTCCAACCCAAACCATTGCAGGACGACTCCTGTCCCACACACAGATGAGGTTTGTTGAACCACATCTAATGCCAGAAGAGACTCCACTTTCTACAAACGCTGCTTGGACCAAGCTCAGCTTAATCCTCATCTGGATCCTCTCATGGGGGGAATTACTCTGGCCCATTCTCCCTTCCTCCACCCCTTCCCTGGCTCCTCACTTCCATTTAATCAGAGAGGAGTAATGAGGGGAGGGAAGGGGAGGCACCACAGCCCCCAGATCTGCCAGATGTTCCTCCCTGCTCTCCCCAGCCAGCTGAGCTGGATTTGTGGTCTTTGCTCAAGAAGCACCTTGGCCCAAATCCTAAATCACCCCTGAGACTGAGGCCGAGCCCTGCCTGCTCTCCTTGCTAACACACCTGGCTGTGCAGCTGTTCCAGAGCCACAGCTGGATTCTGGCAGCCTGGCAGCTGCCCTGGCACACCCCCCTCCTGGAAGGGGCACAGAGAAACCACCTGTGAGGAAACACACCAGCGTGGGCAGCAGCATCCCCGTTCTGGTCCCCTTTCTGTCCCTACAGAGAACAATTCCTACCAGAATTAGCAAATTTTGGCTCAGTTCAAAGGCCAGGCCCCTGCAGTCTGATTTAGTTGGAGAAAACAGCATTTAAGGCAAATACTCCCCAGAACGTATTTCTTTACACATGTAATTATTTACAGGGATGTCTGTAATCTAAAGCACTGATGTAATTGGGGTTCTACTGAATTCCTTTGCGCTGTGAAGTATTTTCTCATCTCCAGCCTGTCTTCAGACATGAGTTCTCAGCGAGTTGAAAAGAAAAGAACTATCAGGCTCAGACTCCTCCGTCAAACTTCTGTCTGCCTTAGTTTTACATGAAAGAGATTTCTTAAGTTCCTCCTAAAAATATGCATCCATACAGTCATGCCTTGAAAGGGAAAGAAAAGCAGGAGTCACAAATGCTCTGGAAACCTCTCACAAAGATGATTTCCCAGCAGCACAAGCTGCAGTAACTAAGTAGTGAAATTTTACAGCCACGTAACAGAGAGGCAGGAATCGAAGCATTCTTCAGAGGGGAGTGCAAAAAAAAGACCACAGCATCTTTAATCAGGGAGCTGGAAGGATGAGGAGAAGAGTAGAAAGGGAACAGGATCATTAGCATGATGTGTGGTCCTGCTGTCACACATAAAATGAAGAATAGGCTGAAAGCTGAAGGTTTAAATTAAAAAACAGAGTTTGTGACAGAATTGATACAAAAGCCACACAATTTGCATAACAAGTTCCTAGAAGGTTAATCCTGAGAGGTGCTGAGGGTTCCTTCAGGATCTGAGCTGTGACACTTCCACTGCCCTCTGCTCTGGAGCCAGGCTGGGAGAGCTGGGGGGGTTCCCCTGGAGAAGAGAAGGCTCCAAGGAGAACTGACAGCCCCTTCCATTGCCTAAAGGGGCTCCAGGAGAGCTGGAAACTTAGGACAAGGGATGGAGGGACAGGACAAGGGGGAATGGCTTTAAGCTAAACAAGGATCAATTTAAATTAAGTTTTGGTGAGGAATTCTTGGCTGTGAGGGTGGGCAGGCCCTGGCACAGGTTACCCAAAAAAGCTGTTGCTGCTCCATCCCTGAAAGTGTCCAAGGCCCAGTTGGATGGGGCTTGGAATAACCTGGGCTAGGGGAAGGTGTCCCTGCCCATGGCAGGGGTTTGGAATGAGATGGGCTTTAAGGTCCCTTCCATCCCAAACCTTTCTCTGATTCCATGAGTTCTCTCCCCAGGCTGTCAGGATACAGCACCAACCACCTCAACTCCGGACTCTCCTTTTTCCTCCCTTTCAGCCCTCATTCCAGCCTTGAGACTCATGTCCTCCTCTAAAACTATCAGAAACCCCTCTCCCACCAATATTCCCAGCAGAACTGCTACTCCAAGACTGCCCAAGAATCCTATAATGGACCTTAAAGATCATCCAGTTCCAACCTCCAACCAACAGCCCTGACCTGTGTTACACCAGACAAGGCTCTGCTTGTCTTTGCTCAGGTACAAACAGCTGTTCCTCCGTGCCCTGCATTTCTCCAAGCACAGAATTCCTGTGGAATTCCTGACGAATCCACCAGGCAGAGCCTGGTCTGACCACACCCACACCACTCTGAGTGCTGAAGGAAGATGGTCCCTACACCGACAGCAATCCCAGAGGAAAGAGGCTTTACTCTTGTGTTGGGAGTGGACACACCTAAACACAGGGAGAATCTTCCCTGGAAAGCCTTTAGCTCTCCTCAATTCCATGGAAGCCCAAGAGCCAGCTGGCAGATGACCACATCTAGAAAACACTGCAGATATCCCTATTTCCCTGCCCTGAGCTCATGCCAACATTTTTTTTCCCCCCACGCACCCAAAAAGGCTGACAATTCACTTTAGCTCCTTTTAAAAAAACGAAGCTCAACGTGCTCACGGGGGCTGCCTGCAAAAAGGGATGCAGAACACACAGATGGGAAGCAAAACACTGAATTCCCATTATGGAAATGAATTTTTAAGAGTCACAAAGCGTATTATTCCTGGAAATTGCTTTTATTTAGCAATTCCATTAACACGGCAAGGAGGCAGTTTGGCAGTGAAAACAAACAGTTCAATTGACAAATCAAGGAAGGGAATTAACTGGAATTTCAGGGCACTCACACCGGAATAGGTTCCACTACCTCTAATATTTAAGAACCCTCAATCAAAGGCTTTGGGTTTTGTTTGCTGAATAAAAAGTGGATAAAAGAGTAAAAGAAACTGTTTGGTTTTGAAGTTATTTATAAGGGGGGTATTTTTGCAAATCAAAGTTAAATTCTGACAACCAACCAGCAGGGAAAATAAACCGAAGGAGTCAGTGACGGTACTGAGATAATATTTTAATTTTTTTATAATTTCTTTTTCTCCTGTAAAATGGCTTGTACTTCCACAGGTACAACAGCAAAGAAATTATTTCAGTCCATTTCACACGGCGTATAAAAAGACCAATTTTACAAATATACCCAGAAGTTTAATAGCTGCTAACACTGTTTAAAGGTAAACATCACTCCATCGCATGGGGCTCGCTGTGGGAGAGACTTTTCCAACAAGGAGCCTTCCAGGGGCTCTCCATCACGTACCTAATTCAAGAGGAGAGTGATACCCATCCCCAACCACCATGACACCAGCAGAAGGGATTTCCAGGTGACTCAAAGACTGGTTTGCCCACCAGGAAAGTGGAAATACGCCCCAAGCAAGGGAATCTCAACAGACACTGCTTTCATCTGGAGTTTGGGTGTCCAACCAACTCCTGACTGGCACAGAAGGTGAAGCTCCATCTCTGCTGCCTGTCCAGGGTGACTCTCCTGCCCTTCCAGGATCCAAGTGTCTGCTGCAGTCAGTGGGACACACAATGTGCACGGGGCCCACAGAACCACTGTGACTCCACCCTAGAAACTACCCCCTCTCCACCCCCCACCCCCAAAAACCAGCCTTACCTGCTAAGTTTGTCCTTTAAACTCACAACACCAAGTGTGCAGACCTGTGACGAGTGCCCAGAAAAACCAGAATGAGAAAATCCATAAAAGACACTTGCAACTCCAGCTTATATTTTCCTTGAAGAGCTAAGCCAGCCTGAAGGGATCTTTGTAATTCTCTTCCTCGCTTGTTTTCCTTCCAAGCTGTATTTACTTGTTTACCTGCAACTACACAGATAAATAGAAAATGAGGAGCCAATTGGCTGAAAACTGAGGGAACAGGAGGAATCCTGGGCCAGAACCCACAGAACAGCGGGGCCATCCACCCCAATTCAGCTCAAGCACCTGACAGGCTTCTGTTCCCACCTGCTCCAACCAACAGCTCTGCCTGTGGATTCCCTTTGCATCCAACAGGGCATGTTAACAACAGTCTCAGGGAAAACAAGGCTTAACCAGCCCTGACAGAGAGTTCCTTTAGGAACAGACCAGCACAGCTCATTTCAGAGCCGTATTTGCAGCTCATTTAAGCAGCAGGAAGAGGAGGAGTCCAGCCAGGTCAGTTTTCCTACCAGACTAAAAGTGGATTTAAATGCCTGTCAGTCCTCACCACGGCCAGATCCCTACCAATGGTTCTCCAACCCTAGGAAAGTGTCAAGACTATGAGCTGGATGAACAGGAACATAATGGTCTTGGAGAAGCTTCCTTCTATTTCCAGAAGAATGAAAGAAGGATGAGAAAATGATCAGCTACTACTACAGCTGACCCCAAATTTCCTTTGAAATCCACTTAAAATCTCATTTCTCTTCAGTTCTATTGCAGTTTCTCACTATGATACACTCAGCACCTCTGCTCCTGGCTCAGGCTATGAAGCAGAACCCTCAGTTTCCAGGAACTGCCATTAAAATGCCAAAGAGTTTTTGTTGGGAAGATCACAGCCTTTCCATGGCATCCCAGAGCTTCCTAACAAACTGAGGAGAACCCTTTTCAGAGCACGGATCTGAACAGCTCCAATCACATTTCTGACTGGTTCCTGGCATGCCTTTCCTTCCAGGTGGGTTTGTCCCTACTGGAAGAAGCCCAGCCATGGCTTTCATCTCTTCTAATCCCCATTGCCACCTTCACAACAGAAAAAATTAAACCTCCTTTAATTACTCATGGCCCCCAGAAACTCCTCTGTACAGCTGGACCACAATTCCCAGTAGGAACAGCACTCACCACTCAGCTTGTCTGTTTAGACTTCAGTGCTCTACCAAAAAAAGGGACAGTGTTCCAGCTCCAGTGTGCGTCGATATGGCAGACAGGTGTTTTTCAATAAAGATCAGACTAGAAAATGCTTTTTACCTCTAAGTTATGCAGCCAAAACTGGTTTTGAAGCATTCAAATTGAACCAGCAGTAACAGGTAAAAAAACCAAATTCTTGTGGAATACATTTCCAGCATTGGAAGTAGGGTGCAAGGAACATCCTAACAGTGAAATCATGAAATAATCTCACAAAGTTTGAAGGTGGTTCTCAAGTTTACTCACTCTGGTCTTACTATCCACATACTCCTTTCTCCTGTCAAGTTCCCAGAGCAGAGGAGATGTTTATGGAGATGAGGGAAGGTGAGGGCCAACAGTCCATCATTTCACTGGAGCAGAACATGTGGCAAAAATAATGCTACAAACTCTTCTGCCTCCCCAGTAAATCCAGCTCTGCAGGACTCACCCTGGATTTGAACGCTGGCTAACAGCAAAGTGCCTGGATCCTACAAAAAAATGTGGAAGAGCACTTCCAGACAAGAATCCTGCCCCTCTTCTCAGTCATGGTCAGGCCACACGCAGAGTGCTGTGTCCAGTGCTGGGCAGAGAGGTAAGGAGCTCCTGGAGCAGTTCCAGTGTGGGGCAACAAAGAGGATTAAGGGACTGGAGCCTCTCTTACAAGGAAAAAGGCTGAGGGAGCTGGGCATGTTCAGCCTCGAGAAGAGACACTGAGAGGGGACCTCATCCATGTGTATAAAGT
This sequence comes from Scytalopus superciliaris, assembly GCA_013400415.1. Classification (NCBI taxonomy): domain Eukaryota; kingdom Metazoa; phylum Chordata; class Aves; order Passeriformes; family Rhinocryptidae; genus Scytalopus; species Scytalopus superciliaris. The sequence continues at coordinate 104,580 of VXBX01000230.1, read as the reverse complement.
GGGGGTGCCAAGAGGGTGGCCCTGCCTGGGGATGCCCAGCAACAGGACAAGAGGCAACAGGCAGAAACCAATGCACAGGAAGTTCCACCTGAACATGAGAAAGAACTTATTTCCCAAGCACCAGGACACATTGCCCAGAGAGGGTGTGGAGTCTCCCCAGCCGGAGATATTCCAGAACCACGTGGACACAATGCTGTGCCGTGTGCTCGGGGATGACGCAGCTTGAGCAGGGAGGTGGGACCAGAAGACCCACTGTGGTTGCTTCCAGCCTGAACCATTCTGGAATTCCTTCCTGCAATATTCCTTGTGTTACACAAAACTGGCGACAGCAAAAGAGAAAACTCTTGTTCCAACAGTTTCAGACACTTCCCTTGGATACAAACCATTTTCCTGTGCTCTGCTCCACGTGGGCTGAACACACTGATGGTGCACCAGTGAGGATCTCTCCAACACTGGCCATTCACTTCCCACGGGGCACAGCTCTATGAAAGCCCCGAACAGCGAAGGAAAGGAGTAAAGCAGCTCGACAGCAGAGCTGGGTGCCCGGGAGCCGCAGCATTCCCAATCCATCCAGGCTCAGAGGGAGACAGCACGAGCACAGCCCGCTCAGCTCAGCACCACGGCTTGCCACGCAGAGCTCCACACACGGAGCTCCCCGCCCTTCATCCACCCAGGAAGGCGTTTTTCCAGAGCGTCTCTCTGTCGGGAGGAAGGAGGTGAAGCACTCCGGAGTCCGGCAGGGAGCAGCAGGGGGGGCCGCCTCTCCCACAGTGAGGTATTTGCTAAACCGGGGCAATGCTGCAGGGTGGCACCTGAGGAGCCCGGGCTGGAGAGGAGCGAGGAAGAGGCACCTTCACGTCTGGGACGGAACCACCAGCAGGAATCGAAGGCCAAAGGCATTTCTTCCCAACGTGGCTGGGGCTGCTGCTCCTGCCGAAGTTTAGCCACAAGGTTGTCTTGTGGGAGCAAGGACTCGGAATATACGGAATCACAAGAGGATCTCATTGAAAAGGCACTAGGAAGAAGCATATAGTTTTAGGTTAACAAGATTCATCCTATTTCCGATCACTGAGTGGGACAAAAAAACTGTACAGTTTGGGACTTCCAGAAGAAAAATGCTGCAGAAGTGTATTTTTTTTTTTTCTTAAACAGCAAAAGCGTAAAAAGAAAAGTAAAGCTCTTTTCAAATTATTAAAATGCTGACCATGTATACAGCAAAATTATATTAAAAACAGCAGCAGACAAAGTCCATCCCATCACCACTGGCAAGGGACATGTAAAATGTTTATAAGGTTAACTATAAAACAATTTTACAACCAAAATATGAACAGGCCAATTCAAGTATATATATACAGAATATATTAAAATCATATAAATTATATATTTATACAAAGGGCACAAATATAGCAAAAAGCTATAGCTGATTAAACAGAACTGAGCTTGAATGATCAACTTCATCTAGGGATGTTATAAATTTCTCCCAAATTCTTTTTTTTTTTAACCTGGATAGATTGATACCTCAGATACCAAGAATACAGAAAGCATAAGGAAAAAAAAAAACCCACAAATCAAAGAGTTGTTATTCTGCATGAAATGAACCTAACAGTGGGCAGGGTACATCTCATATGAAATTCTGATTTAATTATTTCCATAGTAAACATTTATCAGCTCTCTTAAAAAGTCAGGAATTTCAAGTGATCCACTTCAGATGTACCACCCTGGTGCATATATTTGATTACATTTGAATGCTGTTTGATTTGCAAACATTTGGGGGGAAAAAAAGATACAAGCACAACTCAATCTGAAAAAAAAAAATTAAAAAAATGGTGACAGATGGCAGCAAGTTGAAAAGTGAACAAAAATGCTCAGCTGAACTGGAAATGATGCTCCCCTTCCAGCCAAAATGCTTTAAAGTGAGTTTAAGAAATAATTTATTTTAAATTGCTTTTTTTTATTTCAAAATGTAGTATCATATAACCACAATGCACTGAAGCATGTGAGAACCTAAACAGTCCCAGCCATGAACTTATATTTAAATATGGACTAAGTGCTTTCCTGAATTCAGGTTTATGTCAATCAGTTCTGTACAAGCTGTACACCTAAACCTCGTGTCGTGCTGTGGCACCACCCCCTCCATCCCTGCAGTGAGTAAAGCCTGGCTGCATCTCTGGATACCTGGGAGAAGCTGAGGCTGCCCCATCCCTGGGAGTGTCCAAGGCCAGGCTGGATAGAGCTTGGAGCAACCTGGGATGGTGGGAGGTGTCCCTGCCCATGGCAGGGGAGTAGAACTGGATGATCTCGAAAGGTCCCTTCCCTTCCAACCCAACCTAGTCTGGGATTCCACGACCTCAACACACCCCAGGTGTGTTGCCAAGTCAGGGCAAGCTAAGTTAAGCAGAACTAAAAAGCCCAGACTATACAGACACAGAACACTGGCTTAAAACCCAGATCCAAGTATTTAAAAGAGTAAAGTGGTTTTACCAGATGCAGAAAAAAAGACAAAAAAAAAGAGAAAACAAAACCAAAGACAAAAAAATCAGCCATCTCCCACACCTAATGGCCAGTGGATATCTATTACACTGAAAGGAAATCAATACAAACAGGATTTCCTCAGTTTCAAGTAATCTTTGATGCCTTTTTGGCCAGCTGTGTTATACCATAATAGATATTTTAATAGCTTTTATCCTCTACACTTTAGGCAGCTAATTTTTCTCTTACATACCCAATTATCTCTAGTGAACATTCACCTCTGGTTGTCCACACATTCTGTATTAGCTCCTTGAGAAACTATTCAAGTTAAATTATATTGCAAATTAAAGACAGTTACATTCTGTATGTTCCTTCTAGATTTGAAAAATAGGTTTTAAAGGCTTGTCAAAGTTTAGAAGAAAAAACCTTTCCATTAAAAAATCTTAGCTTAAAAAAATCATTTAAGACACCTTTTTCTGATCCAGGGTACTAATAAAAAGATTACAAATATACTACAATTTGACCAAGAAGACTTCATGAATATGCTGCTTTTGAGCATGCAACACCACTGATATCTGTCAAGTTCCAGGTATCAATGTATCCCAACTCCACCACAGTCCCTCCGTTTCCTCGCCAGTTGCCCGTCCCCACCCTAACACCCCCTATTAATAACATTATATAAAAAAAGGTAAAATCTATAGAGTTAGTGGCAAAAAATCTTCACAGTAAATCGTTAAAGGAAACTTTATTGTGTGGTCATTGCAGAGTGGCATCAGTCGATGGGGCCCTGGAAGATGAGCTTGACGCAGTTGTGCTCCCCGGAGAGCTGCGTGGCGCAGAAGGGGCAGGCGGCGTGGAACGCGTGGGTACCGTGAGGCAGCGGGATCTGGGACCAGTACTTGGCGGACTTCTCGGAGCACACGTGTCCGCAGGGGGTGAAGGCGTGGGTGGGAGGCCCGGCGTCCACGTAGAACCCTGCCTCACAGCCCAGCCACAGCGGCACGTAGGGGCCAACGGTTCTGCACATGGGACACTCCCGCTCGTTGGCCTCCATGTCGCTGCGGTGTCCCCAGTTGTGGTAGCCGTGGACGTGGCCACAGCTGAGGTAGGCCCAGGGCTGCTTCTCCTCCACCACGTCCTTGCGGTTGATGCTGGGAAAGGCCAGGGTGTTGAAGCCCACGGGGCACTGCGGCCGCGCGGCGTTGATCTCCTGCCGCAGGGCCTCGATGTGTTTCTGGGTCGGGGTGTGCAGCAGGCCGTCCGCCGTTCGCCACAGCAGGGTGGCCCCGCACAGGTCGATCAGGGAGCCGTCCTGGAGGATGTTGGTCTCGTTTTCTACCTGGTGGTGGGACACGAGGGGAGGCAGTTCAGCCAAGGGAGTTCTGCAAACACGACATCTTTCTCCCCCAAAGCATTACTGTCCCCACACGCCACTGATTTTTGTCTTATTGCTGGATCTGAATCCACCTCAACTCTTATCCCTGCATTTAAGATTGTAAGAGGCATTGGTCACTTGCTGCTTGTACAGGAGGTTTTCATTTCCAACTGCAATACTAATTATTATACACAGTCTTCCCACCTGCAGTTCCTTGGGAAGGGTATTACATTACTAATCACTAAATTCCCAAATACCCCCCAGCCCTGGGCACGCACTCTTCCTCTCTCACATTGATTCTCTGCGTGCCTTTGTCATAGTCATGACAGACCGAAGAGGAGACTTGCCATTCCCTAAGGGCTGCATTAGCAGATTCTCTCCTGGAATTCTTTGCCCACGGAGACTGACAGAGGCTGCTCAGTCAGCAAAAGATCCTTTTTGGACTAAAAACTGCTACCCAGGACAGTCCAGGTAGGTATTCCGTGCAAACACCGCCCCAGTGTGCACTGCCTGAAGGCTTCTCTTGTCTGACTAAAAGCAGCTACTTAAAACATTTTCAAGGGATTAGACAAAACACACGTTGTACTTTGCTGAAATATTCCTGATTTTAATGTCACAAACATATAAAGAATTTGTGCTTTTGCTATCAGTAATTATGAATACATATTAAAAAGGTTCTCTATAAAATTAAAGAGGAAAACAGACCTACTGCCTGGCTTTATACACACAAAGTATGTAGCAAATACCACTAATGCAAAACAAACATCCAAATACAAATACATTAAGTAGGTCACATGAAATCATTATGTCTGCCTAAGAATACTATGAATGACAACCAATTTGGCATTTACATTTTAATCCAGTTTAAAGTCACAGATTAACTGTGGATCATCCTTGCACAAAACACCTCGATGGTACAATACAGACCACAGATAAGAGGTCACCAGTGCAGAATACTTCCAGCAGAAAAAAATTCTGTGGTTCAAGTAGAGATGAGAGAAACCTTGATTTGATGCTCTTTTCAGATAATTCCTTCACAAACAGCAAAGCAAAAAGCTCCCTCATATGAAACGAGTTCAATTCATTATACAGCCAGCATTTGGTTTTATGAACCCAATCAACGAACACTGATCACATCAATACCAGTGTGCCATGTAATTTTATTTAAATGAGAATTCGAGCCATTTTGGATGCAGGGAAGGGAATTCGTTTGTTTTACTGTGCCTTTCTTCAGCAGCGCCAAAGAGGTGTTTTGCTAACCACGTACAAAGGGTGCAATTGCCACATCATCTGTCCCAGTCCCCAGGCGACTTTCGCCTGCCACTGTTAAAGTGACAAAGCAATTTACGTCCTGCAGGGTGTCTGCTGAAAGCAGAGCAGCCCAACTCCATTTCCTAACTCCCTGCGCAGTCTGCTTTCTGCAAAGCCTACGGCAGAGCTGGAAAGTCAGCTCGGTGTGAGTGGGATCCCTCTAACACCATCAAGCTGCTGGGAACTCAAGGTAGTCACAATAAAAGTGACTTTGGCATGGCGAAGAGAAGAATATTCCCCGTCTATATAGTCATGTTTGATTGCATTTTATTTTTTCCCTTTGAAGGCAAAAGGAAGAGGGATAAGCAATGACAGTATTCTCCTTTGTAGGCTCTACAGATCTTGGGAAGTGAAAGAACGAAAGAGCTATGGGAATTCCCTCCCACCTTGTACTGAAAAGTGCACACGTGCTTTCCTGTAGCCTCTCTCCTGGTTATTACGCCACAGGTCTCTGGCAGCTCAAATCTCTCACTGCCGGCAAAGGCAAAGCCCATCCTGCTTCACAAGATAAACCAGGAATATACTTGCAGGGCTTCTCTTATTCTTCTAGTGGCAGGTAAATCAAACAGAAGCTGCATTATCCAAACTGCTTTTGCATGCAAGTGGACTCTTCAGACAGCAGTGCAAGAGACAGCTCCCCATGCAGTAACTTCCAGACATCCCCAAGTCCCAGGAGAACATTTCAGAGATGGAGATTCAAGAGCAGAGTTTATTTAGCTTTTACACTCTGTGCTATTTCACTTGGGGAAGTGGCATTAGCAGAAGATTTAGAGTGTTCTCCTGTATAATCAGAAACAGAACAGCAGTGCAGAACCTACTGTAAGTAATACACAGATACTCAGACACTTTCACCGCTCGCTACCCACGGATGAACTTACACTGCAGCCACTCTGTAACTGCCTCTGTTCAATGCCAGAAAAACAAGCATCCCTTGTTTAGTTTTAACCCCCAGTCACTTCCAGCTTACCAGTTTCCCCCTCTGCTGAGCAGATCTGGTTTCCCGGAGCGTGTACACATCCCCGCAGACCGAGATCTCCCGCCACACTCCAGGCTTGGACTCCTCCGTGAACCCTCCTTTGGGATGCATGACCAGCACCCCGTTAGTGGTCAATCCATCCATCTGGCCATCGGGATTTTTCCACTTTGCCGCTTTTTCCTGCGTGTGACAGTCACAGTGACTATGGAGAAGGCATCAAACCAACCTGAAGAACACCCACCAAGAGTTACTAAAGTGGAGCTCTGCTGTTAAAGACAATTATGACCACGAGTCTCTGCTGGTGATAACTCAGGCACATAAAACTGCAGTTCCTACTTAACGCTGCAGCTGGTACATTGGGGTAATAAAAGTCTAATGACAGTGTAAGTTATCAACCAGTACAAGGAGATTTGGGGGGCTTGAAAATAACAGGGAATAAAAACCAGAGCTCGCTCGTAACAATTATTAGAAGTACTTACACCAAGAAATATATTTTTAGACGAGTCAAAGCCAGCTGCAAAGATCCTCGCTGTGTATGGGGGGGCCCTGTCACAAACAATCCTGCAGGCAAACCGGGATATGGTGCTCTGGGTAATCTGGGTCTCATCATTATTTTGACTTCCAGAAATAGTATCTGTTACTACAAAGTCTATGGGGCTTTCTGTTGACCTTCCAACCTGCAAAAAAATTAAGGTAACAGTATAACTAGAAATATCCACGGAAATATGAAGCATTGAGGGCACAGTTTTGTCAAGTAAATATTGATGGCATCAGTAAACTACTGTTTATTGAATTTTTGGATGCCAAGATCCAATCAGAGACCAACTTGTATTTGTCCCAGGCAGAAATACATCACTGACATAGAATGACAAATTTTGACTTACCACAACTGATGTTCATGTTTGCTTGAAACAAATCAACAGAGCTGATGGGTTTGATAAGAGTATTGTCAACAAAAGAAGTACTATCACCTTCCTACTTCCCCATCCAGCCACAGCAAATTACTTACCACTGTATTCTGTCAGTTAAGGAAACACTGGCCCGGATTAACAAGTTTTATTCACATTTCCAGTTCCAAGCTAGTTTGCCATGAAAATAAAGGACTTCTTTTAGACCCAAAACTCCATTATTTTGATACACTGTAACAAAAAGTTACCCACCTTCACATTTTCAGAATTTATAGTCTCAGAACGAAGAGTTTTTGGGCAAAACCCACAACGTGATTAACAGAATTAAAAAACTGTCTTCAGCAGAAATGAAACACACTTGATCAGTAGACAAGAATATTTTTCTGTTTTGCCAGCTATAAATTTTAATTTTAAAACTGGGGACATCCAGACATCTGGAACAGAAACATGGCTCTATGGACCCAGGGATCTCACTGCTGACCAAACACACAGTGAGGCTTTATCAGTATTTCTACAGGCAAACTACTGTTACACCAACTCTGAGCAGAACTGGGAAAGTAGAGCTGAGGAACAAGGAGTGGAACAGAATGTTAATTTTATAGACACAGTTTGATCAGACAGAATTAGGAATATTCTTCACATGAAACTGCCTTCAGTAGCAGGCATCTACATTGATATAAAACAACCTCCTCACTACACATGATCCCTCTGTCCCCAAGAAGTCCCATTCTGCTCAGTTCCTGCCCTTCAAAGCCAGCTATGGGGAGACAGGTGTGGTTCCATCATTAACAAACATCTCTGCAAACTAAGTCTGCTGTACGGAAACATCACTCAAGAGTCAAGGAAAGTAGCATTATTAATACCTGACTCTTGTCCCACCTGAACTGACAGTACAGGAATCTCTCCTGTACTTCCCTTCTGCTTCAAGTTCTACTCCAATACATGTCAAAATTCACGTCTGAAGTGACACTTCAAGTTACTTTCTCCCTCTCCCAGGTCTCAGCCCAAGTAGAAAATGTGATGAGCTTGCTGCAGAGGAAATGCTCAAGAAGGCCTCATCAAAAGTGTACGTTTCAATTTTTCACAGAAAGTGACTACCAGAATATCCAAGAGACAGAGTTTAATACGGGACGTTTCTGATTTATGTAACTTGACAACTTGAAGCTAAAATTTACAAAGCAATATTCTTCTTCCTTTTACAGTATTATTTCTAACAGGTTTGTATTTCCCATCCAAAGAATTCCTGCTCCGAGTCAGCCCCGAAGAGCAGCAGGAACCTTATGAACAACTTTTGACTATTCTCTATCTCTATGTGGAGTTTCTTGCAGGATAATCAATAACAAACATGAAATTAATTTGCTCATAACAAGCTTCTGCGTGTTGCAGCCTCTGAAATAGATCATTCTCTCAAAGCTTTTAGATGTAATTAAGAGAAAAACCTGCCTCGTTTTTCCTTAAAGGATGACAAATCACACAAGTGTTTGCTCCCAGTCTTCCTCACATCACGCTAATTGGTAACATGAAATACAAGTATGTGTGGATGTAACCATTAAAACCCAGAAAAAAAGCTTTTACATGGTTTTTAAAAATCTCTGAAATGACAAGTAATATTTTATATCAATCCAGTAAGTGCTTATCTCATTTGTGTCACAAGTATGTCTGTGCAACATCAAATATTTCAAAGATTTGGTTTTCTTCCCTTTTTTTTCCCCCCCTGTTGACAAAGCCTTCTAGAGGATCACTCATGTATTGTCTTCAACACCAGAATTTATTTTAAGAAGTCGCCTTCAAAACCTGGCCATTTCCTCATGCTCTGCATCAAATCAAGAACTTGGGGTTTCAGATCACCCGAAAAGAAACTCCCTAGGGAGTAAATGAAGAACTTGATGCTATCGGCATCTACCCACCAGAAACTTTAACTCATCTGATGGTGCAGTCAGACCACAGTCACCACACAACCAGTTCCATTAGTCAGACCTGTTCTTTGCACACTTCAATACTCATTTTTCTTCCATTTTCCTCTGAGACACAAAAGCCTTCCTCCTTTCTAGCAGTTTCAGGCTGTATTTTGGGACTCTTCTTGTTAACTGTGTCATATTACATATTATTTCACTAAGTTGCTTCCAATAACAACCCATAAATCTTCCAACTGATGCCTAAGACAGTGTCTGTTGTCTCCACTGCAGGTTATTGTTAAAGGCTGTGTAGGAGCCAGGCAGTCAATCAGTTTGCTCGTGTCTACTGTCAATCACAGCAGTTCTATTAAAAACACTCCCTCCTGAGACAAGGCAAAACCAGAAAACCTGCCAGCAGATAATTTAACAGCTGCACATTCTTGGTCTTCAACAGAATTTCACTCTGGTGAGAGGGAGAATTGGACCATGCATCTTCCAGAAGGGCTGTTCTTCAGAAAGAAACCAATGTTTCATCCTGACTGTAGCTGCTCCTTGGATAAATGTGTAGTAACTTAGGGTAGAAGCTACACATTTTGGTTCCTTGTAGTGCATGAACTGGTATAATCAACCCATTCTCAAGCAATCAAAAATAGGGTCATTTTCATTTTATTACCGAAAAGTGTCAAGAAAATTGGTATTTAGACAGCCTGAACGCTGCTCTTCAAAGCTTTCTGAATTTCCCTCCTGTTCCCTCTACAGTCTCCCACATTTTCCCTACATGCCTCACTTTGGGGGAGCACCTACTCGTGTTTCTTCCTGGTTGTAAGATTGGAAAGCATAAACCAAGCTGTTCTGAGTCTGCAATCCTCAACATTCTCCTGTTTGCTTCTAGAAAAACTGGAGACAAGAAGTCACTAATTCAACATTTCTCAGGTTCTCCTTCAAAGAAAAAGACTGACAGCAGACCCTCAAAGTAAAGGGAAAAAGTGACAGCTTCTTTGTGAACTGTGAATCGCCCTCATTTTCACAGGAAATCAGCTTTAACCCCATGGATTCAGTCTGTGCAGGTCAGAAATGGCACCCAGGCCAGGAAAACAGACTTCTGGCATCCCTTTTCCCCATTCTGGGGCTCACTGACTAAAAGTGTTACTAATGACCACCATTCTAAGCTTCTCACAGTCCTTCCTGTGGTTACTTGGGGAAACTCATGCAGTGCTACTATCCCGTTGCACAGGGGGAAGCAGAGGAGATTTAAAAGTCCCAAGTGATTTGCCCCAAGATAATACATGTTAACAGCAGCCAAGGAGGCGCCTCGAGGCTCAGGATAATCCTGTGCTCCAGGCATTATCCTTCCCTTTTCAGCTTCCACATCCTTAGTGCTCTACACAAGGCAGGAAAACAGACATTTGAAAAGAAAACAGCAAATTCTAAGGACTGTCTATCCAAGTAATGTTTGATCAACAATTAAACTTTGCTCTGCTCTGTAGATCCACAGACATGTCACTTGTCATCACATCCCACAGGGCTGCACTAAACAGTCAAGTAACTTTTCTCCAACTGCCCACAATCAGATTACTGAGAATAATTAAAATCTAATTGCTTGATTACAGAATGGAAACCTCTTCGAGCTGCTGCCTGGCATCACTTCAGCAGCAAATCATTGCCACAGTCCACCCAAGTATTCCTGTTTCCATCCCCACCAGCCCCTCCAGGCCCAATGCATGGAGTGCAATCCTCAGAAAACAGCCACAGGGAGTGGAAATATGAACCAGGACACAGCACTTGGAAATCACAGTGAGATCAAATCACAACATGACCATCTACACATACCAGGACTGAAGAAACAGACTGCACTGAAAAGAGGAATTTTAACAATAGAGGAGCCTTAACCCTTATCAGTATCTGCAACTTATGCCCCCCCAGTAAAAGCTGTAACCACCACTAGGACAATATGCAACCAAGAAAAGAGCTGTCTATACCATATACCCAGAGAAGCAGCTGTTCTGCAACTCTTTATTCATTTTTTTAGTGTAAAAATTCCAGCTTTCGAAAACACCATCTCACAATTTACATATGGGAACAAATTTCACTGGAGCTACTCAAGAAATAAACTGGTATCACACAGTAACCCAAAAGGATGGGCTGCATTTTTGTTTTACTAGTAAACATGGAAAAACCTATTTCAGTTCACCCTGACTGTGTGATCCTTCATCCTGCAGCAAGTGAACAAGACTGGGTTTCAATCAATTCCTATTTGGACCTAATAGTTCCAGTCACACTGGGAAAATTTAATACAGAGCAAAACACAGAAGCCATGAGAAGTAAAGACAGCTCAACAGAGCTATTTCCTCTTCTGTCAACAGCACTCAACTGCTGACCCTCCTAAATATGGAAGGCTGAAGGAGGAGGGATAATGATTCATGGTGAGATGCTCTAATTAGAGGTCACAGACAAGACAGACCTGATCAGTCTCAAATGGAAAAGGCTGTGCGTGTTTGGATTTCCTGAAGTTTGAAGTCTAAGTTTGTACAGGATTTCTACTCTCTTATTATCTATAAAATAACCATCACACAGGAAAATAACTCAGGTTACCAGAATGTTAAATGATGCAGAAAACCACAGATGCAAACAGGGGAGAGTGAACACATGTTGGATAATAGATGGTAGCTTAGAGAAAAACCCAGCACAGTCCCCTGTGCACACCCCTCAGGAACAGTTATCGTTCTCATTCTCACTGATTTGTTTCCTTTAGGGCACAGCTCCCACATTCTTTTACCTTCATCCTTCCCATCCTGTGTCCTACTCCTATCCACTTCCTTCTCACTCCAGCTACTTGATTATCTGCAGGGTGGTTGGTGTAATTTTGTGCTTATTCATGAATCCAAACAGAGCACACATTTCTATCTAGTGCTATTTGTCTTTGGAGAAAAAGCAGAGTCCAGTGGAAACTGTAAGTCAGTAAAAGTATTAACACATGCTGAGGGTGGGTTTGAGAAAAGCAGAATAAAGCAAAATTTCACAGTGCTCCCATATTAATGCAAATGGGTTGGACCATGGAAATCCCACAGATCACAGAATATAACGCAGGGCTGTGGTGCCTTTAAAAACCAGCACTTGTATTGCAGAGTCTCACCTGGAACATGTCTCTGTCTTTGTCATGAGTACACTCCACTATAACCGTCTGGGTCCTGGATAATGTGAACGAGATACTGTGATGACCTCTCGAGCTGACTGCCTGGGGAAGGGGAAAAAAAAAGAAAAAAATGTCTGTTACACACCAAAATATTGTAATCAAATTCATTTTGTTATATAAACACCTTTACTGCGATCAGGAAGAGCAGTGTATTGGAACATGTTATTACAAGGCTGGGTAAACACACAATGGGATTTTTTTGGTTCGTTTTTAATGGAAAATCCCAAGCTGCACTTGTTTGCTTCTAGTTCAGAAGTACCCAATATACTTACCATTTTTATAGTTTAGACTCCAAAGACCTTTTCTCTCAAATTATTATTCAGTTCCTAACCCTTGCAGCAATTTGTACCCTAGCAAAGACTTGGGTTTTAGGCAGTTTTGGTTGGTTTGTTTTTAAAGCAAGTGAGCAACACAACTGACTTCCAGTTAAAAGTGCCAGGATTTCAGGATTTCATTACCATTAATATCAGAAAGGGCCCAGCAATTCTGTATAAATGCTGACAAAACCCAAGCACTTCCAATGTGTTTTTTCCTAATTAAATGAACATTACTTTTTACTACCTGTCAGAGTAAACTGATCTTTATAGATATGGATTTAGCAAACACTATATAGTATTTCAGTACTGAAAACAAAACAGGACAACTCCTGCTTTTCGCTGTATCTTACTAAGGTTGAGGGAAAAGAATCGGGAAACTAAATCTATTGGCTAATAGGAAATAGATGTAAATATAAGGTCCATATAACTGCACACAATTCGGAAAGGTAATGAGTGTTACTGCTCAGAAAACACTTTGCAGACACTTAAGAATTGAATTAATAGGTTAATTAAGGCTTTCTCCAGTTTTCAGCTAAGGGGATAATTTTCTCCTAGAGGTTCTCACTCCCTTCCTTCATACTGATTTTCACCTAAAGAATTCACAGACAGGGATGATTAAACTAAACAACTAAATATATTCTACTCATCTGTCTGCCATCTCTCACAAAAGCCTAAATTATGCCAAACTACATCAATTATTGAACAAATCATTAAAAATCTCTCTGAATGCTGGAGGTATTAAAAACATCTATGTGCATACTAAGAGCCTGCTAAGGGTTAGCAAAGGTAATTTGAGACAGAATTATTGAAAACACATAATGGAAGGATTGTTTTTTTTTGCAAACCTCCTGCATGTACAACACCAGAGCCTGCTTTTACAACACACCTCTTGCTGGAAGCTCTCAGCTAACGCTTGCTAAAGGTTTCAGCTTAGGTAATAACACCTGGAGGCAAAGGATTTAGCATCTTTGTGGGAGACAGGGACAGTGGGATTGGGTGCAGTCACAGCAAGTTTGCTGGTGACACCAAACTGTGTGGGGTGGCTGACAGGCTGGAGGGAAGGGGTGGCATCCAGAGGGATCTGGGACAGGCTTGAGAGGTGGGACCTCTCAAAGCTCATCAAGGCCAAGGTCCTGCACATGGGTCAGGGCAAGTGCAGGCACAAACACAGGCTGGGGGGAGAATGGGTTGAGAGCAGCCCTGAGAAGGACTGGGGGATGCCTGTTGAACAACAAGCTCAGTATGGCCCAGCAATGTGCACCTGCAGCCCAGAAAGCCCCATGAGTCCTTGGCTCATCCCATAGCATGGGCAACAGGAGAGGGAGGGGATTGTCCCCCTCTACTCCACTCTGGTGAGACCCCACCCTGCAGTGCTACCTCCAGCTCTGGGGACCCCAGCAGAAGAATCATGTGAAAATCTGTTGGGGCAAGTCCAGAGGAGGCCACAAGGATGCTCAGAGGGCTGGAGCACCTCTGCTGTGGAGACAGGATGCACATTCAAGGCCAGGCTGGATGGGGCTTGGAGTAATCTGGTCTAGTGGAAGGTGTCCCTGCCCATGGAGCTGTTGAATCTGTAAGATCCCATCCCACCCCAAGATTAGGCAAGATCACCTTTCCCAGTCCCTTCCCAGTGTTTCTTTTCTGCAATAAATCTCTTAACAAAACTTCAAGACGCGGTTTCCCCAATTTTGTTCCAAGAGTTGCAACAGCTGAAAAGTGATGTAAACATATCAATCAGTGACAGGCAGATCCTAAATTTCCCAGCCTATTTATAGTGTTCTGTAACGACCATTATGCTGGCACACAGCATGTTGCAAGAACAAACAGCATCAAGATGCAATTTGGATGAAGTCACTAACACTGCGACCTGCTGGGACACCGAACTGTGGCTCTGAAATGTGTATGGAAAGTTTTTTCTCTAGGAATGTTTGACAACTAACAAGGGGATCTCAAGCCTGAGCAGGTTTCAGCTGTACCTAGAACACAAAAGAAATAAACTGACAAACAGGAGACATGTGCAGCTTGTGTTTAAGCTTAACATGGCAATATTCAATTTATCTGTGTATTATCACATATCACCATTTCAAACAAGAGATTTCACACACAGTATTTCTTCCATTTCCACAAAACTGTGTTGCAATTGGGATGCAACGAAGGACAGGCCTGTTGGCAACTGTTAACACGATGGGCTCCAGCCAGTCTGTGGAGCATTGACCACCAAAATTCCCAGGCAGGGATGTGTGCCCCGAGCTTGTGCTCTTATCAGATCAAATGGAAGCTTTGGGGAGACCCAAAATTCAAAGTTTGAAGGTCTGACTGAAAAAAACACATAGGGAAATGCTAGAAGTTCCAGAATTGCTCAGTAAGGTCATGTCCTATGCCTGCTGAGCTTAGAACTTGGATATCTTAATAATACTGACCAGGGTCAGCATGTCCTCTGAAACTCCAGGGTAGGACAATCTTTTCTCTGTGTGCTCCTTTCCCCTCAACTTTTTTTCCTCATCTGCTTTCCCTCCTCATTGTTTTCCACTATTTAAACCCAGTTAGTTTCAGTGAGAAATGCTACATTTAATTTCCTGGAATTGTGCAATCATTTTTGAGAAAAAAAACCAAGGACATTATGAGAAATGTTTCAATTTGTGTGCTTTCCCAGTCTGCTCAGCACCAATTCAAAGACACTTTACAGGCAGTTTAAGTGCTGGTCTCAAAGCAATTGGCAACTTACAAGTTAAAAAACAAAAAATAACAGCATTTCAGGAACTACACCAAACAGTGAAAGTTTAGTATCCTAATAAAACAGTATTATGAGTGGAATGCAGACAGGCAAAATCGTGAAGGATTTTGACAGCTTGAGGTGCAACAGAACCACATTACTGCAAGTCCCAAAAGAGCCTGGAGATTGATTGCACCAACCCCTTTAAAACTGGTTTGTAGCAACCAAAATAGTGAGTTTGCCTTTATACTGCTTTCACTATTCAAATTTCCAGACTTTTTTTGTTTCCTGTCAGAAGGTTTTCCCTCCCCCAAACCACTGATGCTGTCACATAATTGCCCTGCTGTGGTAACTGAAAATGAGAAGAGCCCTGGCCCTACAGGATGCACAGCAGCACTACAAGTTCCAGGAGAAAACTGCAGAGTTTCAGGCTGGACAACACCAGCTCCACCTTCCAGGCAGGAACTGAGACAAAAGAACAAGCATCTGGCACTAAATTTTACCTCTGTCTTTTCACCTCCACCCCAAGACTGCCAAGATCCACCACAGCAATAGTATTTTCAAAGCTTCTTCTTACAATCCACCAAACTTTTGAACGTGTGGAACTGTAGAATCATTTAGGTTCTAAAAGACCTTTAGAATCAAATCCAATCATAAATCCCAGGATTTATGATCCCACAGAAGACACTTCCTTCAGACACCTCCAACACTTTAGGCTCCTTTACTGTGCCATGAGCTTAATTTGAGGCCAATTTGCTCCCATCTTTTAGCTTCTTAAAAGTTTCATGAAAATTATAAATTGAGCTCAGGAAAAAAAAAATCCAACCAAACCCTAAATTAGTTCCCAACAGAAACAAATTCTGGAAAAACCTCACTAACGTATACAGCCTGAGCCTGGCAAACAAATCCAAAGCATGAGGCTGCCCTTAGCACATGTCACCTCCTGTCCTTTAGGAATGCTGGTGGAGAGACACAAGCTGCATTAATTCAGCCTACACAACAGATTGTTTTATATGGTTAACTGTCTCAGGCTGCTGAATTCAAGCAATTCCCTTTGGAGGAAATAGATAGGAAAGTGGAGATTAACTGGAAAAAAAAACCCTCTGCAGGAATAGAGGGACCAAATAACAGGACTAAGATTTGTCTGGAGTAATTCCACTGTTAGTGACTCCATGCCCACGCTGGCACGGAGGGATTTTAACAAGTCCAAAAGCCAAATGAAAGTAAGGAGGGAATCCTGAGGTGTCATACTCTACATGGCATGAAGGGACAGATCTCCCCAGCATCTTTCCGAGACAGAGCTCACGTTTGCACAGCAATCCAGTCAGAGGACAGGGTTGTACATTGAACCAGTTAAGCCCAGCAGGAAGACCCCTCCCCACTGCCCAAAGCACAGCCCGCAGCTCCCCCCACTGCCTTCGGGTCTGTGTTCTGGTGATCTCGGGTCAAAACTGCCACAGACTGAAAGGGGAAGGCCCCCAACCTCACCCCCACAATAACACGGCCTAAGCAAATATTATTTTTCTTTTTTTTTTTTTGTTTTGTTTTTCAACTTTGCTAATAGCTCGAGTTTTCAGTTATATCCTTCCTGCTGGCTGGAATTACACTTGGCCCTGTTTTTTCCCCCTTGCCTCCTTACACACACTCCTTCATTCTTGCTGTTTTCTCTCCCTTTTGAGAACAAAACCTCGTCGCAGCCCTTTGCCCTCACAAGGAAAGCAGCAGCTAAAGGCTACGGCTTACAAATCCGTCGGGTCTCTGAGGAGCGAAGATCAAACAGAGATCAAACAGAGCCTGCTTTTCCAGCAGCAACACTGCAACCCCTGCCTGGAACATCCCGGCCCACCCGAAATGTGTGCTCTGCGCTGCTGGGAAGGTGGATGCCATCAGTTTATCGATTCAGGAAGGGACACAGAATAACCTCGCCCCCACCTTGTAGATATAAAGGGAGTAAGGATTTTTAACGGTTACACTTAAAAACGGAGGGTTTAAGCGCTCGGCTCTTTCAGCAGTGGGATAGAAAAAAGAGGGAACAAAACTAAAGTGATACCCCTCCAGCAGAACGGATGTCTGACCAGCTGAGTGGCAGCAATGGGCTCCACAGACACACAGGGTCACCAGGGGTGTGCCCTACACCAAGTGCCACCAGTGCCCCTCTCTCCTAACCCCGACAGCACAGGCAGCTGTTTAATCAGAACATCCACCTTTACCTCCTACATCACCCACCTCAACCAGATGTTCCCTATGCAGGAACATCTCCTGGTGTGCCACAGAGAACTCCTGCACGCTGACAATGTGGCTCATTTCCCTGAGTCATCCTCGGCCCCAGAGTTCAAGAACAGGTCAGGAGCTCAGGGCACGATTACATCAACTTAACGCTATTAAGTCAAACCTTCCGTGTAAAAAGCATGTCAATGAACTAGAGAAGCGGATCCCAAAATTCTCACAGCCTTTAGGGCTGCTGCTTACAGGGAACAAGGCTAATCCACTTCTAGAAATAGAGATTTTATTGCTTCCTTCTGGCTTGCACATCACGTTTCCACGGAAAGAGAGAAAGAACCCTGTGCAATTGGAAATTTAAAATTAAACCATTCCCTTGTGCCAGGCGAGCTCCCCAAAGATCATGAGAGGGACAATGTTATTATGGCTCCCAACTCCGGTGCACTATAGCAGAAATAAAGGCTAAAATCCATTAAGAAAGAGGCAGATGTCTCACAGGAAGGGCTGCTCCATCAGAATGGGAGTTTTAGTTTAGTTAATTAGGTTGGATTAGGACAATACAATGATTTATGGGAACACTTTAGTTTTCTTTGTTGGTAGTCAGGCTGACCGACACCACAGTGACGTGTCCAAAATTAATGACAGCAGTGCCTTCAGGAGTTAAATGCTCTCGGACTTGGCTGCCAGCCCTTGATTTCTTTTATAAAGAGAGAACACAAGAAACACTCAGGGATGTCAGACAAAAGATCTTGCAACTTAAAAGGAAGCTTTAGCCAGCAAGGAAGGAAGCCTTTAAAAGCCAAGAACACATCACATTTCCACTGGATTTTTGGACAGACTGGCTGCCAGAGCCAGCAGACATTGAGTTACCATAAAGAAAACACAACAGAAGCTCATGATCATGAGACACTGATATTTTACTCACATCAGAAAAGTGTGTCCACTTGGGAAGCTTCCCAAGAAATTAAGATAAATGTCAATTCATATAACATTAACTTCAGACTGTTTGCAGTTTTACTCTGTCTCAACTTGAACCCAACAGCAATTGTCCAGAATTACTGCTTCTAACACAACATTCCAATGAATTTGCATTAACCTCTGGCTACTGATACAGCCATTACACGTAATTTTCCTCTAGCCTTTTGCAAAGAAAATAAGAGATACTATTATGGAAGCCTTATGGCTTTCACATACCCACAGGAGAGGCTGAAATATCTGTACCAACCAGAATTACTAGCCCAGCTCTTTAACTCTGCATCTGCCTCCTGCAAAGCTCCATGCAAACCCATTCCTTCCACAGTCTCCCTTCCTCTCCTTATAAAAAAGTGTCTACATTACAACTGCAACAACAGCTATGCAGCCAGTTTCGGAATGCCAATGCCAACACCCTGTCTGTCTCTAATACTTCAGCTGTCAATATTCTCTTGACAACTAAATGAGTGTTAGGAAATGGTCAAAAAAGAGCAAGAGTCAGTAACTGCAGGTAAGGCAGGAAATGTGCCACCATAACAAAATTAAATGTTGTCGCTGTGTGCGATCCCTGTCACAATAAAGGAGTTGATACACGGAGCCTGCAGGTCCCCCACCTCTCCAATTTACTGACTGCAGATCACCCCCCACCCCCGCCCCAAAACTCAAGGCACACGGGCTCAGAGCCTGTGCAGAAACAAATTTAGCACAGTCTGGTTTATTTACACTTCAAGTTTTTATGGCTTTCAAAGCGTTCCCAAGTTTGTTCTACGTAGCCTTTCCTGCTGAGCTGGGAGACTGGAGGGGGCAGAAGGGACAGCACATTTGTCTCAGAGCCATCTGCTCCCAGTGCCCACGAGGGGTTGTGCTACCACTCAGAGCAATTCACTGTTTGTCAACTCTACAGGCAGATGTTAAACCATTGCCTCCATTTGCTTCATCTGCCTTGGTGTGCAGTTTTACACAACAGCCAGTATCACACACACATTCTCCAGAAGCAGCATCAAAACACACCATTCTCTGGTTTGGGGAGTGCAACAAGTAGAGAGGCAAAACTCTCAAGGTTTTTCTAGATAAACTCCTGTAAAGTCAGGTCAGGGCTCACAGACACTGGACTGTACTCTGTTTTTCAAGAGAAGAATGTAGAGTTGGCTACTCCTCAGAAGAAAGTGAGTATTCAAAACATCTTCAGAACACACAGTGGGTGTTGGTGAAACTGCACAGATGGAAGTTTAGGGGGCCAAACCCATCACTGTTGCAGCCACTGACTAGTCCAGAGCTCTACCTTACACCTGGACTCCTGGCCAGCTCTGGTAAAACAACCCAAGCTGTTCCCCTTAGTAAGTAAAAGCAGCTCAAAGCAGACACCAGTTTATATAACAGGCACAACTATAAGATGCAGCAGCTCAGGAATTCCTTTGTACATCACAAGCTTTTGGTGGTTGTGAACCAACACTTTCCCTACCAACCCATGAATTCTTTTCCTCCCAGTCTCACCTTAAAATCATTCTTCTCTCCTTCCATTTTCTCCTGTCTATGTTCAGTAACATTACAAGTGATCTTTCACCCATCTTCAAAACCATCTGTATTCTTCCTCCTTCAGTCAGCTTGCTAAATTTCCTCCCCTAAGCAGACCAGAACTAGACACAGCTCAGAGGCACCACCCAGAGCTGTGGCAGCATCAGATACATCAACCACCCAAAGCATAAATCACCTATCCCAAAATCCAGAATGTTCCTCTCCACAAAAACAGTGCCTGCACATTTGCTGCTACACTTTCTGTCACAACTGCTCTGGATCCACCCACAGTATTACAGGTTAGATTTCCATGTGCCTGTCGATACAAATTACAACCAAATGATCAAGATACCGTTTTGAAGATCAGTGAGACCTTCTCTGATATGTGACCTAGAAAGCAGAACTTCTGACCCCAAAACTCCTGGCATTAATTCACTAAGGGCAGGATTTCTCCTGGAAGGCTACAAGCCTATAGATTCGAACATGAAGGCATAAACACGATTTTGTCACTGCAGCTGGATCACATCCCTAAGACTCTTGTCACACCCACAAAAATATCAGTAATTAGAGAAGGATGCAACAGTGTTTGTAACTGAACATTCTGGTGCCAACAGTCTACAATTCATTTATATACATCGGGAACAAAAGCAGCAGATGCCTGGCTACGCTTATGTATTTAGATATGCCAAGCACACAAAATACCCACAAATTAGAATCCTTAACTGAAAACCAGACAAAAAAAAATATAGTGATAAAGTCCCCTCAAGGGCTTCTATCAATACATAGGCTGTAAGATTTGTACACTCGGCTCATCAGCAGTGAATGCTTCTGTGAATCAAAGCACCCCTGAGCACCAATCTGTGCCTGCCTGCCAAAGGAGAGCACATAATAACACCAGGAGAAGCTGCAGATCATTCCACAGCTCCCAGAAACCATAAACTGCATCTGACACAAGTCAATTTTACATTAAGACAGCCAAAGGCTCTCCAGACAGTTACCTTAACAGACCTGTTAAGCAGCTGCACAAAATTCTCTCTAGAGGAAGAAAAAAGGAACTTCCTCTTGCCAAAAAGCCATTCAATGCTTCTAGAAAGCAGTTATATTTTATAAAACCCAGCAAGGGGCAGAAGCTCCTTTCCACATATCATACTATAGAATATTGTCCTCACAGAAGGCCCTTCTCTTCAGCAGAAGCCATCAGGTTCTTTTCTGCTGGTCTGGGATTCCTACAGGAACTGCAACAAGTCATTGCAAACTCGACTTTGTAGCAAAACTCCTTTGTGGAGACTTCCAACAACAACAACGACACAAACCAAGCTGGACAAACATGACTGACCAGTAGCTCTCAGGAAAAGCAAGTTAAACCCACCTTTCAAACAGAGCACCCTCATTGCAAGAGGTTTTGGGGGCAGAAGGGGGTGCATGTAGGACCTGCCTCCTACAGGGATGAAAGGGATAGACTTGACCTCCCAGTACTCTCATACTCCAGTAGAAGAAATAGCATAAGTTAATAGCACACATCTTGCTGTGGAAAATCATCACTTTGGGTTTCTTTACAGTACTACAAGTATATATAGTGAACAAAGTATTTCTAACCTTTCCAGTTCTCATCAATACAGACCACCAAGCATCTTCCTGTGTAAAGCTCAGCGCTTACATTCCTTAAACACAACTTAGCATATTTAAAAATACACACACACTCTGCTTGAACTGTGTTTAACTGAGCTACTTAAGTGATTTAAGTCAACAAGATAATACCCTAAACAGCAGTCAAAATGCAATCCTGATTTACGCTGCTGCACAGGAGTTGAAAAATCAACCTGCTAACAAGTGCAAGGCACGGAGCTTTCTTCTCCCCGTGTGTAGTTGCCAAGCTCATTTCAAAACATAAGTGGCTGTAAACTCTGAATCTGTGCAGAACTGAAAACAAGGCTGGTCCCAATTACCAACTTTCTTTTTTTTTCCCGCCCAATTATTCAAGATTTTTAAAAAAAAGACCATCTCTTGCCCCAGGAGATAGCACAGCTCTGGGAGCAAGTGGTAACCGGCACTGCAACTCCATCCTGCAAGCTGAGAAGGACAGTGAGAAAGCAGCAAGCACACAATCCCATTCCGAGTCACACCCCAGAACTATAACCAGGTGTTCAAAACCAAATTTAGGACTCATTTATCAGAATGTTTTGTCCCTGGGTGTCACTCTAAAACTGGCACTGTCCGAGTTACGAGCCCGGTTCACAAAACACATTCAACACCAGAAGAGGGAGGTTCAGCTCAAAACCACGTATTTAACTTCTGCATCTTTGTGTTTTACTCACTTTCCGCATGGAATACCAGATTAGGGGAAATTTCAATATCAACAGTGCATTACCGAGCACAGCAAGTACAAAAGAACTGTCTGGGAGCACTCGAGCCAAAATACAGGTCACGTCTGCCGCTAAACTGGGATCAGAGCGGAGCCAAACAGAACTTTTGTAGGTCAGTCCAACCCAAACAGCCGCAGCTGTAAATGTGCCACATCCTCAGCGCCGTGCCCGGAGCGCTCTGCCTCATTTAGAGAACGGCCGAATCCTTTAGTTACATTTCAAACCCCGCGGTGTGAAAAGGGTGAGCGCAGGGCAATTAACACCCAGGAAAAGCCAAGCCTGTAGACAGGCGTTTGACAGAGCAGCCACATCTGCTTCCCTTCCATCAGATAAAGACCACCAGAGCCCATTACTATTCTGAGCTGGTAGCGAAATCCCTCCCTTTACAGCTTTGGAATGGAATAAATTTAGCTTACTCTAGATTGTACTGAAGGATATTCCGCAGCCCAATTCCCAGTGTTCAGAGAAAGTAATTAGAGGATTAGTCGCCTCTATTGGTCCCCGTCCCTGTTATTTTCATTGTGTTCTCAAATTCAAATCTTTCTGCGGGTTTTCAGTCAGATTGATTCAGACAGAGGACGGGGAAGGAAAATTTATTTCCCTAAAATTTAAAATCTCTCATGCCGGCTTAAAAATTCAAGCCACAAAGATGCGTTTGAAAATTTCTAATCCCGGAATTTGGTTTCTAGCAGGCTGTGCTCGATTCGTCCACACCCAGAAGTTACCACTTATCTTTTCTGCAGTTTATTAAAATTTAAAGGCAAGCTTTACAGGCAACTTGCTTTCCATTCACATGGAATGTCAGATAAGAGAAGGGCTCATCAGAAGCTCTGCACTTCAGACAGCGAGATTTTACCACTGATGTGACCCGCTGCCCTCCCTCCCTCAAACAGGCTTTCCCAGAAAGAAGCAAAGCAGAACTCCATCCCATATTAACACATTTTCTCCCTATTACCTTTAGTAATGAGACCCAAATTGAACGCACAGTCAAAAAGATTCCTTTCAAATTAAAAAGGTAGAGAACAAGACTGGAGTTGTAATAGCGAAATTATGGGATATGTCACTATTCCTGTGAAAAATATAGAGTAGTTCGCAGTGATGGATGGGATTGGGGGTTTTATAGTGAATGAAACAAACTGAAAAGCAGCATTAAACAATGACACAGTGTACTCAGCAGGCCCACAGTATAAATAAGGCACAGTTTTAATTAGGGTTATAGAATATCCAGTGTTTCCCAGGATAAAGCAGCCTACATTTATGTGGAGAATATAGAAGGCTTATGAAATTACATACAGCAAAAAGCACTTCAAGGATCCTTGTTTTTTGCCCCCACAGCACGCCTGGGTGAAGTTGCATGCATAAAAATTAATGGTGTTTCCCAGTATTAACTAATTTAAATCATGTTCTTAATTTGGTGTCAAACTACTTGATTTCTTCAATCGATTGTTTAAATGAGGGTTTAAAAAGTAGGAAGGTCTTTGCTGTGCTGATTGTCTTGGCAGAGCTCTGAATCTCAGTTTCGTGACAATCAAGAGTATTTATTTAGCACGCAGCACTGTCAGGCAGCCCATAATAAACATGATAAATGTGTTCAATGCTATTGCTTACACTTAAGAAAAAAATATAATTTACATACATGTTTCTGAGAGCTTTAATAGCAGTATTTGACATGTTACAGAGTCAAAGCATCTCACCATCCACAATGTTACAAGTTTACTGAGGGCAGGTTTTCCAGCACAGCTCAAACATCATTTTTATATTGGAAATAAGGAGAAAAGTTTCCCTTCTGCAACCCCTCTGCCAAAAAGCCCCATTTCAACTTTCCATATAAATATATATACACACACACACACACACATATATATATAATTGAAAACATTGAAATCACATGGTTCTGAGTGGAACGTTAGTCAAATTCCTGTACACTTTTGGAATATCTGGACGGTATCCAAAGGAATCCCCAAGACACTGAATGTGCAAATGGCAAGTGAAGTCAACCACGGGTGAGTGAATTAAGAAGCAGCTCCAGTGACTCCTTGGAGCAAACACTGTCTACTAATAAATTATCAGATCATCTCATGCAGGCAGTAGAAAAATCATGAAGAGGCTTTCCCTCCCCCCCCCCTTCTTAAATAAACAGCAGTGACTGTGAAGATCGAATTGCAGAAACTTTGCCACCACTCTGTTGAGCTAAGAAAGTAATTTAAGAATAGTGAATGTGGGAATCTGCACTGAAACCAATTGATTCTCTCACAAGGTATGAACTGCAAAGCTACAAAACCCAGCAGGAAGTCTAATTAATGACAACAGATGAAAATGGCAATCCAGATAAAATGACAGATTAAAAAAAAATAACTAAGAACTTACATATTTTTAGAGCAAATATAATAAATGGATATCCAGAAAGATAATCTCTTCAAAGTCAATATAACTGAAGAGTGTATTCAAATTCACATTTAACATAACTGAGAAAAACCTTGCCCCTTTCTGTAACCACCACCCAACAAGCTGGCTCGGATATGCTGAGCCCTAAAACCAAGAACTAAACAGCAGGGCAGTGCTGAAGAAATGCAGACCACAGAGTGCAGCACCAACACAAAAATTCTTTTCATGTACAGATTACACCAAAATAGTTGGCTTTACTTAGAGAATTACTCTGAGAAAACTGCAGAGGAATCTCTCTCTTCAGTTCTATAAACGTGCAGGAAAGGTTTGAGTGTCTCAGTAATTGAATGCCCTCCCCCCACTGTAACATGACTTCCAGCCACTTACTGTCTGGTCTTATCAAAACACTCATTTTTTGCATTGACCCTCCAATGGTTTATTAAATCTCTGGGATAATGGCATTTATTCATTAACAAGCAAGGTAATGCGCAGAAAATACCTCACAACTAAAAGGGGTTTTTTCAGCTACGTTAACCTATCCTGCTCTGCCAATCTCTACTATTATTACTAATATGGCTATTATATATAATGCGTAATTTAGACCACCTTTTATCACAGTATCTCATTTTGACCTTTTCATTTCTGTGCATGGCAACTGATGTAAAATTATTTTCACTCAAGAGATTTGCTCTCTGACCGGTAAGCTGGGTCAGAGAGTGTGAATAACAGGGATTTAAAACGATGGCAGAAGCTATAAACCAGAGCTTGTGATTGATTACAAACTCCATTTTACGCTTCATACAGTATCAATCCAAACTTACAATTCCCCGGATGAAATACAAACTGAAGTTTGAAGGGCTTTTTCGGGACTGGATTTTGCTGTTGAGCCTCTGTAAGAACAGCAAATAATCCCTTAAACCTCCGCTCTGTTGCAGGTGGATCGACAGCACCTGCTTTGTCTAATGAGGCCCCGGGAACAAACAGCCCTGACAGCTGAGAGGGTTTCCCTGCATCCCTGGAGGAGGATCCCACCTCCTTCCCTGCAACACCTCATGTCTCTCTGCAGGCAGAGCTGGAGCTCCAAACCACAGATGGGCCATAAAGAAGGTCTCTTGCTTTCATCTTCCCAGACTAATGCTTCCCAGGCTTTCCATCCGCGTTACACACACACAGATAGAGCCCTCTCACTGGAAGCACTGTCATTTTCTACACCTATAAAAAAAGCACTCCATTTTGGCATTTACTCCCACACAGCCCTAATTTGCTTTCACAATATCCATTACCCTCCACATCCCGTTTCACACACACACACTGGCTACTATAACATACAAAAACATGCTTTATCAGTCTCAAAACACCCGTTTGAAAGAGAACAGTGGTTCACAACAACCAACTACTTCTGCACACTTTATTATATTTTCTCTAAAAGAGCACTTTGAGAAATAAGTATTTTTGAAGTCTGAATTATTTAATCAGGTCAAGTTTTCCCTATACCAGGTTATCTCCCAAAGTCATCCCTTTGTCTCCTATATTGATTTAAGTACATCACACTTGACTAAGATACTTCAATCTGCTTCGTGCTAATTTCATATTATCAGCATATTAAGTGTAAATACATTAATTAAAAGCAAACCAGGCTTCTTTAAAGAGCTTCAACTTTCACACAGCAGCAAATGAAAATTTCTAAGCAGTTGCTGCAGTTCAGAAGCAAATTTGTGAGCCACTTTCTGCCACAGAAATGGCAGGTTTTTGAGTAGCTCTGGTGAGTAACTCGTGGAATAGCTCATTTAAAGCTGCCAGTTTTCATTTGCTGCTATACAAGGCAGAGTCTTTCCGTTCCCTCCTTCAAATCAGTTTTGGAGACTCCTGTTTGAATCCTCTCCAGCTTTTCAAAATCCTTCTGGACACTCGACAGCAGAACTGCAGAGTGTTGCATAATGCGGCCTCAACAACACAGACTGTGCCATTCCACCATTCCCCTCTCATCCAAGTGGAGAAATCTCTAACTTTGGGATTGCAGGAAACTCTGGTCTCCAAGACACAGCTGCAATAGCTATAGGTCCTACTGAAACTCTGAATATTTAGCTTTGCTGGTATTTTGGTTATAGTTCATTATAAATAACGTGCCTTTTAAAAAAAACGCCTATCACCAACCCATCTAGACATGCAGCTGGTGCATTTTAATTACCCTTCTGACAGTTGAACTACTACTAATTTTCTGAAATTAAGTTTGTGGGTTTTTAGATTTTTTTTCATGTGATGCATTCTCAATGCTGGAAAACTGCTTACCACTATGGAATCCCATTAATAATCAGCCCAGGAATTTAGATTTCACAAACAATTTACTGGGATTTAAATTAATTAAATGCCAGCTGATAATGGTTAAGATAGTATCTTATAAAGCTCTTTTCCATTTCTCTTTTTTTGACTTTTCATACCAGGAAATAATTAACAAAAAATTAAATCTTAAATAGTAAGGAAAATACAATGCACAAGGTATAATCCATCAGCTGTTCTACCATCCTCATTCACTTCCCAGCATCCCACAATACTGTGGGACACCAGCAGTTATTTGACCCCCCTCAGTTAAAACCAGTAAGATTCCTCATGTTCACCATAGTAACAGCCCAGCCAGACTTATCACCGGGCAGATGAACCAGGATAACATGTTTAGGATTAATTGTATCCACACCCTGCTGCACATAATCAGACAAATTCCATGCTGAGACCTGTATAAATCAGTAGATTATTGACAAAAGGACATTATCCACAGCCCTGTGTTCGCTACCCCCGTAATTCCCATCCTGCACATGCAGTCACAGAAATTCAGCTCAGGTCTCTCATCATCCAGGCTCTTAGGGGACCATTAGAACTCCTCAGGAATTCCCCACTGCTCTCTCTCCAGCCAGTAATTACCAAGCCAGCCTGTGCTCTCCCCTCTCTCTTTAGCCACTCAGGATTCTTGGAAACACTCATTTAGAAAACACTCCTTCTAGTAAGTACTCAATAAACCAGGGCTCACCTTCTAACCCTGCAGTGAAGAGACACGCACGCTGCTCTGCTTTTCTCCCAAATCCGTGTGAAGAGGCATGAAAAGGCACTGGGGAGGTGCTGTGCAAGCTTTCCCGTGCCTCCCTCCCTTTGGGAAGGACACAGCCAGGCTCCCTCATGTTCCCACAAACACAAAGATGCCTCATTAATTTCAGAAAAGGAGCTCAATCCAACCGAAACAGGGGAGGAACCAGATCACGGCACTCATGGCTCCTGAGCCCTTCTTCAGGAACAGGAGAGTAAATACTCCAGAATTCCACATTCCTCCTCACTGCTTCCCCCCATACACTTGCTGAAAATGGCTTTTATTAAACCAACACCTCATTTACACTCAGCAAGTTACAGAAGTGTCAGAGAACATTTCCTCTCAAGTGGTGACTTGGATATTCCTTACATCATTGCCCAGCCAAGCAAGGAATTGCTTTGGACTAGAACCTGCTAAATGAATTTCTCACATGTGCTGCTTAACACCCTCACAACAGACTGCTCACCTGGGTGCTCCGACTTGTCTTCAACCCAGATGATAATCCCACTTGCAGTATGTTAGGGCCATCCTTCATATCATTCCATCTTCCGTTGTAATGGAACAAAAATAATGTACAACACCAGAACATTTAATTTTCACTGGTACATTGTTCCCCTTCCTCCTTGCGGAGAGACAGGATTTGTGACTTGCCAAATCTATATATTGACATACTCTCTTTTAAGTAAAATATTTTGAATAGACCTCTCCGTATCACCTCATTTCTAAAAATAAATATTGAACAATGGGCAAAGCTCACTTTCCAGGCACAGAGCATTGTGAATATCAGGCAGCTACTTAAGTACATTCTTTTCAAAATATTACGGACATTTCCTTAACAAAGAGCTACAAATGCATTCAGTTCCCCTGACTTGCACTCAATACTTAAAATGCTGGCAAAGATATCACTATATACACTACGGAAAAAGAACTATGCCCCACTAAAACACATAAGCAAAAAAAGAGCACTTCTTTGTTAAAAAAAAATAATTTAAAGGGTCTTGAAATATCAAGTGCCCAGCTGAGACAATCTTATGCTGTGGAAAGTATGAACATAGTTTTTCTGTCTGTAACCAAATGGATCTTCAGCTCAAACTTGAGATTTGATAGCTAAAATCGTCAAATGAAAGAAGGTTTAAGTGTCAGAAAAAGACAAAGCACTACCTGAAGAGGAAGATGTTACTACAAGGCACAACTAACAGTCTGGAAGGTCTGAAGTATTACGTACCTGCCCTCGGGGTTGGATCAGCAAATCTAAAACTTCAGGAAAGCCTGCTTAAACCCATCATGAAATTGTTAGAGCATAAGGCTTTAAGAGTTAAAGTATTACGTGCCTGTCAAATTACATTAAGCAATATTAGAAACAGAGCGGTTTAAAGCCATTTCGGAGCTGGAAGGGTCCCTGTCTTTAGCCGATAGTGGTGAACGGGCTGATGCAGCACAACAGTGGCTGTTTTTGCCACATCGCTCTCAAACAAGTCGGTTTCAACACCAGGAGGTCTGTCAGAACCGCACAGATCCTCCTGTCACTACAACAGCAGCAAAAGGAGGGGGGAAGGGAGATAAACGTTCCATCAGCAGGGATGAAATAACACACACACACAGAGAAAATAATAATTTGTTGTGTCTGTTGAATCCTGAACTTCACCTTGCCGGGACACAGCAGCAGGGAGAGAGGAGCCGCTGTAATGAAGCCCCCCGGGAGTACAAAGATGGAGATAATTGCAGCTTCGTCTCGCTGCACATCAACCCGACTAACTTCTGTTAGGAAGTTCAAACGCCATCTCTCACAAATTAATTCGAGATTTTTATTTTCGGTTCAAAACAAACAAAACAAAACAAAACAAAACAAAACAAAAAAAAAAAAAAAAAAAAAAAAAAAAACCACCCGGCGCTTATGGGGAAGGCAATCAGGAAAGAACAATGAGCTCCAGTTGTAAGAACAAAAGACAGACGTTCCTCCTGGAGGAAAAAAAGGCTGAGTTGTTACTAAGAAGCTTCTCCAGTGCAAACACTACAGGAAAAACGAGCTGAAATTCTGTCTCGGTCTGGAAAGATTCGTTTTATTGGTGACAGCAGGAGATCACAAACCAGCGTTCGGATACATGACTGACACCTTCTGCCCAGACAAGCTTCCAAGGAAAGCAATAATAGTTTCGAGGAAATGATAGCTATGAAAGAACAGCTATGAAAGAACAGCATGTATCCTACATTTTTCCCTTCAGTAGCAAAAGGCCTCAGTACCACGGAAAACAGAAAGACAGCAGAAGAGGCTGAACTCAACTGTAACATGTAATTTTTAGTGCTTGTCTCTGTGCATTTCACTTAGCAAAGCAGATAAAGCACTGATTTTCACTAAAACGAAGGGCTAATCTAGTGTAACTAATATTCTAATTACAGAATCATGTCTATTACTCCAGAATTCCCCCTCACAGAAACATGAACAAACAGCAATGCAACAAAATACTAAAATTTCCTGCTTGACAAAGTTAAGATCTGTTTATTCAAGAAGATTCACAACCAAGACTCAATGAAGATTTTAGGATTTAACCATCAGGGCTCTGAACCACTTTCCTGAATACAGACATTCAAAACAAATGATTAAGAGAACAAACTGCAGTTCCACATTTTAATTATTAAAAATCTTTTCCAGATCTAACATGGAATATTCTGTCAAAACAT
The DNA here is from genome assembly GCA_013400415.1 of Scytalopus superciliaris. NCBI lineage: Eukaryota > Metazoa > Chordata > Aves > Passeriformes > Rhinocryptidae > Scytalopus > Scytalopus superciliaris. The sequence continues at coordinate 74,213 of VXBX01000230.1, read as the reverse complement.
CCCCTCCCCTTCTGTTGTTGCCCTGTCACAGCTCATGTTCAGAGACCTAAGAAACTTGCTATGGCAAAAGCAAGTTTCTCATTTTTCCAGCTGGAGAGAGAGGAAATAAAAATCAAATGTTACCGACACGGAGCAATGGATCAACACAGTACAAGTGTTATTGTTATAAATGAAAACTGGGACACAAAACCCCCCCCTCACAATTCCTTAGCATACTGGACTATTTTTACTTTATGTATTCCAGTAGGAGCAAGGCTCTACACCAGTAGTGAGTGCTAAGCACAGTGCATACATGTTTTATATATTAAATGCAAAATGAGAAGGAAAATTCTCTTTCAAAACCCCATGAGCACAGTTTTAACATTTTTCTTTCCAAAAAGAAAATGTTCAGCAATGTTTTCCTAAAAAGCTCAAAGGCATCTCGCTGATAGGCCAACCAGAAAAAGAGAAAACCAACCTCAGGACTCCCGGTGTCCCTCACTTACAAGGAACAAAAGAACAGTGGGTAGAGGAGCAGCACAAGGTGGGTCAGTGGCAGGAGATGGGAAAGACTTCAACCCATCCTTTCAAACCAATTCATTGCATCAAATGCCCCTTTCTTTATGGTCTATTATGGCTATGTTCGTAAGAAGCACAGGAGATGATGCACAAGGGGAGGAAGACAAAACACAAGCTTCTGTATCAGTTTATTTCCACATTATATGTCATTTTCTCATATAAAGTTCATACAATACATTCTTCCACTACTATATCATAGCCTGATCCCGTATGTTAAACATTTGAGAGTTCAATGAAATCCCCTGAGCCTCAATTTCTGATGCTTTAAAATCCTGGGAAAATTGGAACTAAGTCCCAACCTAACAACTTTGCAGCAGTTCACCCAAGACACCACACCAGAGAGCAAACCTTCACTCTGTTTACACACACAACTGACCCATCTGCACGCCCGCCAAGGAGACAACCTGCCCCAGAGAGGTATCCAACCTTTGTTTCTCCAAAAAGCACTTTAATATAATCACAATCCCTATTTTAAAGGCAAGATATTCTCCCCCAATGGGAAGCAAAACACACAGTCAGTGTAAAAAACTACTAATAGAGATCTAGTATGGCAAGTCACACTCAGATTAACCTAGTGCCAAAACACTTAGCACATTTTTGGCCTTTGCATTTTGCACACAATTTCTTGCTGCTGATGATGTGATCTTAGCCAATTCCATCAACGGTGAGTTTTATTCCACTTTAAATCTTCCACTGGTCTGCATGAAAAAGCATTCCATCATCATACTGGTTGTAGTTAGCAGGCACTAAATAAACAGAGTTAAAATCAACCCTTCCTCATCAAGCATCTCACTGCAACTGTAACGAGAGGAACATGGTATCTGGACCAATGCATAAGAAAACAAACAAACAAAAAAAGACAAAATAAAGCACAGAAGGAGCAAATTAATGTGCAGGCTTTGGCCAGGCTGATAAGACTGAGTACACAATATTCCAATGGGAAGGATTTCCGCTTTAAAGCAAATTTACTTTTTATCTCCACTGTCCTTCAAATACAGACTGATACGCAACAGGAAAAAAATTACACGAGTGATAAAGAAGAGACATTATGTACCTGTAACAAGTGTCCTAAGTGCTCTCTCCTTCCTGTTAATCAAGCCTGAGAAACACCAGATCGAAACAATCCTGGGACACTGAAGAGGCTGATTAGATACCATTGAGGTATCTGTGATTTATGAAATTTTACCAGTGCTAACAACACAATTCACAAGTTGGCAAATGAAAGCCAAGAGAGTCTTGCTTTAAGACAGCCTATGCACAATTAACAAATGATTCTGGGCATGACATTTCCTTGAAGACAACTTCCTTGACTTCAAAACAAAGAGCATGTGAATCTTGGCAGGATTACAGAAAAAATGACTCTGCAGACACTCGATGTTTTGGCAGAAAAATTACTGAAGGACAACAGATTAGACGAGGTTCCCAAGATGTCAAACATCCACTGTACACAAAGTTGCTAGAAGTCCTCCTGGAGTCACCTTCAGCCAGGGCTAAATCAGCAGTTAAGATACCAATATTGGTGTAACCTGCTGGACACATCCGAGGCACTGGAGCCTCGACCACAACTGTCTGCTTTGAAACATCATGTGCTGCTCAGCTGAGCCACCCTCGAGACTCCACTGACTCTGCAGAGCCCAAACCTGCATGGCCAAGGCTTCAGCATCTTCCCACACAGAGCAAATGTGCCAACACAGGTGCCAGTCTCAGGCTCAAGCCCAGCCTTTGTGGCCCTGACACTCCTTTCTGCACAAGCAAGAGCTGCTGGAACAGCTGGGCTGCCAAAGGGATGGGCTGTCTCCACTGTGTCTACCTCTGAGCACTGTGGTGGGGGGTTTATCCCCTGCAAAGTGCCTTTTCCAGAGCACTTCCAGGCAGGATTCTTAGAGATGGGAACAAGATTGTTTGGGTATCAGAGACCATTCAATTCCCATTATTGCTCCACAATCGATGCTGCAGTCAAGCACTCCATGGCAAACACTGGCACAGATGATAACAAACAGTTTTCCTGGAGCAGTAGAGGTGGAACTATCACCTCTCAGCATTTGCATAGCCTACAATCCTACTTGAGGCAGGAACACCCCTTGCTCCATTTCAAAATCTTGTCCTTTTCAGAGATTTGCCTGAAGCCATCCAAGCCTTTGACCTAGGAAGAGGATGTCTCTACACTCCTGCTTCACAAAGTGGTTTAGGATTTCTCAAGCCAAATGTGGAAACTTTCACTGCCACCAAGTGAAAATCAATTATGCTTCAGCCTGGAAAAACCTCAGTGCATTCACACAGTCACGCAGTCTGAGGGTGCTCCCTCTTGCCATGTGTGCTACCTATGCATATAGAGATTTTTATTTATCAGTTTGGCTAGGTTTTAATCAGAGGGTTTTCTACACAGAATTCCTGAGCAGTCAAGAATAAAATCAGGGCCCTGCTTTTACATCTTAGCAAGTGCATCTTTGTCAGGAGAGAGGAAGAGACTGCAGAAGGGAAGTCCCTCCTGAAGGTGACAAAATCAGGCAATGCAATGCCACTGCTCCCCCACCACACAAACAGTGACTTTGCAAAGCCCTGGACTGTGTTCCATATCAAGAGTTTAAAAAACTGAGGAAAACTGGAACTAAAGCAACAGCAGACAGGGCAGCAGGAATTCTGCAGACACTGGTGTAAGTAGGATTAATCCCACAGCACTAAGGACTCTCCCAAAGGGTTTAAATAATGGATCGTAAGAACTAGTGGTTGTCCAACACCCAGTATTGGAATAAAAGTACAAGGTATAGAAAATATTCCCATTTACACTTAATTAATTCTATACCCAAAGTTTATTGTAACAAGTTTGATATCTAAAGCTACAAATTCTTTCTCTCAAAAAATTCCAATATTCTTAACTAACAATTTAAATGTTTTGGTGTCCCCCCCCCAATCCCCAAACTGCTATCATAGCAAAACTCATAAAATCAGTTCAGAAAAATATCTATAAAACATACATTGCATCATATAAACATGCACATCACATACAAAATAGTTTTTGACAAAAAAGGAAAAGTTTTGAATTAAAGCAATAAATGGGGCTACCTGAACTTGATGGCCTGATTGTTTCACAGTCTGTGTGAGACCCTGAGTCAATTCACACATCCAAGGGAATTTCATACATATGCAACTTCTTTCCTTTATAAAATCCTTTTCTGTTATTTCCAGGAATAAAAGTTCATCAGAGAGCGCCCTGTTTTTATTTGCATTACAGTGACCCAGTAACACACTCAATCCCCAGTACTATCTGGGTGCAGGATAAAGATATTAAGAGATAACATTAAATAACCAAGATATTTTTAACCAAGGAAATGAGAGTTAGACCTTCCCAGTAACAGTCAAGAGCGTAACAGTGATATTTTTCAGATATTTAGCAAGGGCTGTCTCTTGCACAAAATTGCCAACGCTTTGTTTTGACTTGCACAGTTTATTTATTACACTCAGGCAGCAACAGAGTCAATCTTTGTGACAAAACAGCAAGCAGCAAGCTTCGAGAAAAGCTTTGAGGGGGAGGGATGAGCAGGGAAGAACACTTTCTGTGCTACGAGGAGTTTCACAATCCAGCTTTTCTCTTGGAACAGAGTGGGAGCAGCTGCCCCGTGGCTGAGGCGAGGTCAGCTTTGTTCCTGCCTGCCTCCCACCTGGACCACCAAGGCGCTGCCTCCTTGCTGACCTTCAGCACTGGAAGATTCTCTGGTGGGCTGTAGAAGAGACAGTGGTGTGGAAACCCAAGTGCTAACGTCAGAAAACAGGGAGGAGGAAAAATGTCTGTCTGTCTTACACAGTAGCCCATTGTCTGCAATTTATAATGGTACATGTCATTACACGGAGGCAAAAAGTCAAAAGTAACCCACAAAGCCTCCACAAAGTACCTTTCAGGCCTCCTTCCAGCTTCTGTGGGTTTGTCACTGTCCTATTCAATATTTCCTCCAAACCTTTGTAGAAAATTCAAAACTTGTGAAGTTGGTCTACATGCAGTGTCTCAAATATGCAAACTAGGGAAATCCGCCCTTAATCACGGAAGGTTTTTTGTTATTAACACCATTTTTTTGCATTCACGCAGCACAGATAAAAAGTATTGCGTTTATAGCACTCACCAAGTACTCTAAAACCTCAAGCACAAAAAAGCATCTCTCCCTCACCCTCTCTCCACCACACGATCTCTTTAATTACCTCTTCTGGAATTCTGGACTCAGGAGGAGACTGCATGTTAAACAGATGCACAGCCAAAATACTGTGAAGGCAAGAGCTTCAAAGAGAGGGGTTGGTTGTTATCTCTGTGATCACCTCAGGTCCACCTATCCAGAGACACATTTTCAGGTGGCTGAACTACAACTGAGAGAAGTTCAACAAACCTTTAGCCACTTTTTGGTAGAGATGAGGAATTGCTGGTCCTGTGAATTTGGCTGTGTCAATATGAGAAGTCAACAACTCATTGAAGAATGAACACACCTTATAAAGACAGGGAGAGAAGAGGTGAAAGAACCTCATTCAGCTGAAAAAAAAGCTTCACAACATCAGCTGCTGAGGAAAGCACCATCTGGGCAAGGGAACAGCAGCTCTAATCCTCAGAGGCTGTAACCTCCTACCCAAAGAACAGCTCCCACAGATAAATTCCCAAGGAGCTGGAGAACAAGCAAGCTGCTACAGAAATTCCCTCATCATCCAGGGTGCAAATGTGTGTGCTCTGATCCCAGAAAGTCCTGATTCTCACAAGTCTGATCCTACAAAAGAAAGCATCCCTTCAGTTAAACTTCACTGAGATTTAAGATTAGCAATAAAAACCCACAGGTTTGCCTTGCTGCAGGGAAAGTATAAAATGTGCTTTATCTCATCAGGAAAGTTTCAGGTTCTTTTCAGGTTCCCCTGCTAAAGAACAACATCCCTCACCGAGCTGAGCAATACCATTTTAGACACAAGAGCTGTCCAAGCTGCAAACTGGGGGTGCTTTGTCATCTAAGCCTTCGATCAGTGCCAAGTCTGGGAGGAGAAACAAACTTGTGCAGCTACAGGGACTGGAATCAACATTTCTTTGGTCCCTTGAGACCCATGAAAGAAAACTAAATACACAGAAATAAAATCTGAGCTTGCTTCCCTTTTTCCTACCCTGGGTTAGGGCAAAAGAGAAGGAAAAGTATCGCTCAGTATCTTAAAGAGCAAACAGGAGAGGCTTCCAGGGAAATCTCTGGAACCACAGAAGTGGTAGCTGTCAACATCCAAGGCTGAGAGCACAACACTTGGGGATGATCCCAGTCTGAGAGAGATCATTTGGAAGACACTGGTCTTGTTCTCAGGGAAATGCCAGGCCAGCAGTCACCAGAGAGTTCCATGGCAATGTGCAAACCTGACCTCAGTGCACCACAGTTTTTCAGCTTGATTGGGAGTGCTACCCCCAGTATCAAAAAAGCAGAGGAGATCCATCATTCCCTGGCTGTGGTAAACTCAGTGTAGGAGGGACCTCTCAGAACTCACACAGATATAGAGCTAGAAGGAGACAGAACTGTACAACAGGGCAAATAAGCAGTGCTGGGCCTTTAATGAGCTTCCTCAAGTGGTTGTGATAGGCATCTGCTGTTACTGAAATTAGAAGGCCAAAGCATATATTACCACACACATTATCTCACACCAGGTATCTGCAGAGTCCAGAACTTCCTGAAGTACTGGCAGAATCACCATGGACAAGAGACATGCACAATTTAAAGGCAAGTCTGTGCACAGCACACACAGCCTCACGTGGAGGTCACCTAAGTACAAGCTCTCATGGAAGCCCAGTGGCCAGACTCCTTTGTTTTCATGGAAGGATAGCTTAGGAGATAATAAAAAATAAAAAAGAATGATCCTGTAAGGAGCAAACCCATAGTGCTAAAGAACTGTGAACTGCTTTATGACTGCCAGAGAATTTCTGCAGGAGCAGAAGAACTCAGAGCATTCAGTAAATGAAGCACTACCAGGGACATTTTGCTAGGGATACATTCCTTCAAAAAGGATTATCAGGATAAAGTACTCCCTGTTTTCTCCGAAAACATTTGTGAGGTGTTTGGTGTTGAGAAGGAGCAAACCAGCAGGATCCCAAAACAAAGTAATCCTGCATCTAAAAGAAAATATAAACATGTCTCAGACAAGAAGCCTACAGAGAGCAGAAAAAGGAATCCCCTGGTGTCACCAGAGTCACCCCTGGAGTCCTTCACTTTGAGAACAGATAACATTACTTATTTTACAGATGTAGTCATAAGAGACTCCCAAAATGAGAAATATTTAGATTTTGTTCTTTCCAACAACAAAGTCTCAAAGCAGTCTGAAAAACAAGTATTTTCCAATTTGTAAAACAGGAGTAGCAGCTGTTTGTTTCTTTGAAAAGTTACTACTGGCCCATGAAGCTTGAATTGCTTTCTGTGTTTTCAAAATAATTGCCCTCTCAACAAAGCCTTGGAGCAGAGGAGTCTCATCTCCTCTTTGATGCAGTTCCAACTCCTCTGTTCCAGAAGAGCTGCTCCACACTGCTATGACTGAGTATATGTTACTTGATTTTTCCAAAACACGACATTCCATCCATTTAAGACAATTTCATTTGGACATTAATTTGAGATAACAGGAGAAATATATCCAACATCAGCTGCATGTTCCTTTTGCTACATTTTATTTTGAGCATGAAACAACCTATACAGAGAAGAAGAATTCCTGTATTATAGATGCTGACAGTCCCAGACTACAATAGTTGTATACAAGCCTCTGCAATAATCAGGCTTTTTCCTACTTGTGCTCCAGCACAGCCCACTCAAACACCTGGAACACCACAGGAGATCATCAGCACTTTTTAATGCTCTGGAGAGAATCTCCCTTGGTAAAACCCCAACTTGCAGGGATGAGTTACCCCCAACAGCAAGTTCAAAAGGCAGTACCACCACGCAGGCAGAAACAGTACTATCTTCAGTCCATGTGGCTTCATTTGATCCAAAAACAATTTGGGGGGTTTCCTCACTTTTAGGAAGCTAAGAGCAGCCCAGCTCTCAGGAGACAGGCACTTCCAAGCCCAGATCCATTCCAGCCAATTAAGACTAAATATGAAACAGGCCAGAGCTTGACCACTGCAGTGGTGGTCCAAAATTCCCACCCCAAATTCTGGGGAACAGTGAGGAGATGCAGGAACCAGTCAAACTGGAACAAGATAGCTTTAAACAAGTCATGCTACATTAAGCTCAAGCTGTGAACATTTTATGTTCCAGTGAAACCATCTCCAGCACAAATCCCACTTGTCGCTTCTCCAGTGGCACAAACAACTGAAGCCATTCTGTGACAGACAGCAAGGTTTGCAGTGTCTGACCTCACACTACAGGGTCTAAAGCTCAGCTCAGATCCAGCCTCTCCTTTCCACAGCTCTCCATTACCACAAGCCCAAAGCCCTCAGGTCATTCCTGACACAGGAAAGGAAGCTGCCAACTGAGACACTGCACGCCGGTGGGTTACACGGCTGGATCCCTGTGGGAAGCTGAGTGGAAGCATGTGGGAAAACTCAAACACTGGTGATCACTGCACCTTCCTCTGCTTTCAAAGGGCACCCATAGTCAAGCAGAATCTCTTCTAAAATATTGATTTAGAGCAGATGTAGTTTTAAGAGAGTTTACAAGGAAAGTGGGTTTTGATCTTTTTTTTTCCTGTCCTCTGAAGGGAGTGAAAACAAAAAGCAACGTTTAGTCATAAAAAAAAAAAATTGCTGTAGTCCTCAGCAATTTTTAATTCCCCTTCCTTCACTAAACATCTGGGTTTTGTTAGGAAACTCTATAAAATGATTTTTCAAAACCTTTGACATGCACTCTGCTCAACAGGACCCAAAAGCTCAGGAAGGAGAGCTTCAAACCAAGTCAAGGTTGCTCTTTATTAAGCCTTACTAGTGAAATTGGTCTAACCATTTCCTGCTATTTGAAGGGCACAGGGATAGGGAGTTACCATGTTAAGGTGGTGCTCATTTAATAAAGAAAAGGAGAGTACACCCAGGAAACCATCATTCAAGCAGACTCGGTGTGCTGAGCCAAGAAAAAGCTCCTCCTGCGCAGCCCAGGACTCTGGAGATACCTGTGCCATTAAGTTACTTCAGAACAAATTAGTGCTCCACGAACTGATTAGACCATAAATAAGCCCAATAGGAACGAGAGAAGCCACTGACAGGCACAGCATCCTCCTGACAGCAGCTGAGCTCTACAGCTCTCATTCACAATGAACACCAAAAAGCTGTCAGTGCCAAAAGGATCTCTGGGCCTTTTCCTCCCCATTCACAGGATGTCAAAGCAGATGCAATATCTCCAGCAGATAACTAATCACAAGAATCCTATACTTCCATTTTCTCTCGTCACTCAAAAGCACAAATTGCAGCTCTCTCCCCCGACCTAATAATTATTCGTATGGCTGCATTTTGTTCTTCTCCAGGAGCAGCAGGAAACTTGATTGGAGCTGCAGGAACGCAGCCAGTGACTGCACAAGCTGCTGTTGTGATAGCACAAAGCAGAAGCCAACTCGGTAGGTAATTGGACTTGAAGTCAGAAAGATCTTCCCCAGTCAGCCTGAAATAGTAATTTCACAGGGGAGAAGATGCGTTGCCTTTGTCTGCCACACGTTACCAAAGGAAAACTTTGATGCTAAGACAGACAGACACAATAAAAACCAAGACATACCACCATAAAAAGGTATTAAAGGTGGGGGTTTTTGTAGCCTGCAGCAATTCAAAAGGCATTTGCAATCTTCTATGGAGCCAATATTAATAAAGCAATCACTTGGGTACCAAAGCACAACACTCCCTTGTTAGAGAGGACTACTTCCAGCTTAGTGTTACTAGTCTCTTGTCCACTGACTTATTACTTTGGAAGGTCTCAAATCCCATACACACTGTCACAGTGGAATTCAGCCATGCTTCCAGAGTAATCCTAGGGAATCCTGGAGGGCTACTGCCAACAATTCATGCTTCCTAATGCCATACTTCAAGTAACTCAAATGCACATGAAGCTCCCTCTTTGTATCTCTAAACGCTACACCCATGGAAATAATTCCAAATCATTTGAAACCAGTAAGGAAATCTAAATGCACACCCCCCCTAAAGGCATGGGGGATTCTATGCTTAGAGTGTCCACTCACACCAGTAAGCTCAGTGTTAATGCCAGCTGCCAGCACCCCTCTCATATGGGACTGGGAGAGTTCTCTCCCACTGTTCCCCCCAAAAATTTCCAACTAACAACATCCAGTGGGGAGTTCAGTAATGCCTATGAAGAGGAGGGAAGAGAAGTGAAGATCCACCTGTGTTTGCACAGTGGGAAGTGTTAACCTAATAAATCAAAAGACTGGATGTGTACTGGAACATGAACACCTCTGCTTAGCAGAAATTGGAATCATAACAGTTTTATTTAGGTGTCATATTATTCACCTACTTAAAATCTCTAAGAAAGATATGCTGTCCTTTATTATTGCACAGTGATATTAGGCTGCCTTAACTTTCAGTCACAGACATCTGTTTCCCTGTCAGGCACGTATACCCTCAACCAAAAAAAACCAAACCACCACAAACCCTGAAACTACAGAAATCCCTTTAAAAACCCCTCCCATATGTCTTCATAAAACCTAGTAAACTCCAGTTCAGCATCCTGACATTCCCAGGTGATCCTGTGACTTGATTTTGAAACCAACTCTCCAGTTCAGCAAAAGGGATTATTAAAATCTTAAGAAAGATTCATGCACAGTTAATGAACACTCAGTCCCCCACTACCCCCCTGATATGTACACACAGACAAACTAAGAGTTTTAAGCTTACTTTCTTACAGTAAACCCAACTCTGACAATGCTGGAAAAGGTCTGTCTTAAATGGTCTGACTGCTATAAAATAAGGGATACTAGAAAATTTCCTGAATGCTGCCTAAGCACAGAGTTACTAAAACAGGTGTTGAAGTCAAGTGCATAATGTTGAAGAGGTGCATCCATATTTTAACAATACTCTGAAAAAAACTGAGGCTTATTATCCCTTGCAGGGCTTTCCCCGCAAACACCCTCAGGAGGCCAAACAATCCTAAATTTTCTTCAGTACCTCAGAAGGCAGAGTGGCAAAAAAAAGTGCACAGTGGAAAAAACCAAAAGGCACTGATTCATATGCAATTAGCTCAGCTAAATTTACTGCTGAAGCTATTGCTACCCCAGCTGTCCCGGACACCTGCACAGCAGGGACAATGCAACATGACAAAGCATCCTCCTGCCATCTACTGCAGTTTTCAGGCTGACACACAAACTTAGAATGGGTGACAGCCACAGTTCCTGAGCTGCTGCATTAACACAATTAGCACAAAACCAGCCCTGCCCTTTATTCAAATATGAGAGACAAAATCCAATGGAGTCAGTGCCTCACCCACCACCCAACAAGCATTACTGTTCTACACACAGAGATTCAGTTTACAGTGACAGACAATCAGAACAAAACAGAAAACTGGTATTTGAAAAGCTAGAAATAAGAATATAAAGGGAGGAAACTTGTTGATATCCTGTGCAGCACAAGTTCCCACTGTTTTACCTCACTTAGATAAGAGTCAGACTGAAAGACTGAGAGCAGACCTGAACTTTTGTGGTCAAGTTATATGTTATTTTCTAAGAACTGAGCAGCTCACTCTTTATCAGTCTGTGTTTCTGCAATCATTTAAACCAGTTGTGTGCAAAAGCCATATACACAGTAAAGTGATTGAGGCTCTGGTGCCTAAGATGTGAGAAAAGCCTATGACAGCAGCTTAAAAATGTGTCTTCCCTGTGCATTGAAAGAGCACTGAGATCCTTTGCATCCCTGTTCTGGCCCACCAGCCCTGCCCCAGACAGCAGTATAAACACACAAAAGCTCTTTTATAAGGGTTCAGAGAAAGTGCAAAAGAATACATTCAACTTGACATATCTACCTGAACCCAAATCCTCAGAGGATGGGCTTTCATGTCCCAGCCCCAGTGCTATCTTTATAAGGGCACTAATTTGTACAGCACACTTTTTATCTGCCCTACAATAACACCACAGATGAACATTAACCAGATTCCTTGTGCTGTCTGCCAGGTGTTTAAATATTTTGCAACTCAAATGCTGAAATACTATCTGCAGTCTAAATGCTTAAGATTATCCAGTGAGAACACATGTACGTTTCCATCCACTACGTAAAACACATTTTTTCCCACCATTTGTTACACTTTAAGCAGCAGACTAGAATTACCAACATACAAACACATACTACAAGTCTATTATGCAGGTTGATTTCCTCAGGAAGTTTTGACTCAGAAAAAGCTTTCATTTTGATAATAGAAACACTGAAGAATATTCACAGAAACTTTTAGTCCAAAAGACTCCACGCTTATCTGCACTAGGCAAGCCCTATACAAAGGATTCCTCAAAACAAGCAGTGATACTGTGTATTTTGGTAAGTTTAGGTGTATGCTGTGCATTAGAAAACACGATCCCATACTATGTATTGAACAACATTCTTCTCTTGGTCCAAGTCAGACAACAAATTCCTGAGAAATGTGAAGATCCATGACTTTTTGAAGCTTGAAATGTATTGCACCACCAGAACTCTGACCTGGACAGCATTATATATTGATATATTACTATGCTAATATATTAACTGTTTTTCCTCCTTCACAAGTACAGGTAAAAACTTATACAGTATCATTCTTAGCAACAAAAAAGAAAGTCCCAAAGGGATTGTGACATTTTTTGTAGCATGTCAGTTATCTTACTGAAGAGGAAAGAGATATCACTTCAGTGAGAAAGAAATTAAAGTACTTCTTATGCTTTTTTATCACCTGACTACTCCGTGCCTCAGATAAAACAGTCAGCACTGACAGCTTTCTGAAGAGGGGCAGGAAGGTCAGATTATCTCATACCTGAGGTTACACACTATTTTAAACAGGTAACTGGATTAAAGCTATACACCCCCAGAAAGAAAAATCCACTGCAGCCTCTTCGTTAAAACAAATGTGTCCTACTACCACAGAATAACCTGGCAGCAAGGTAACCCAGCAGTAACACATGAGGAGTTCTCCACTCAGGATGATCAGAAGAGGATTTGTCCCCCCCTGTCCCATACCTTCGATGCCTGAGGAGTAGAGACAACATGAACACTGCTGGGCTTAACTCCACTGGCCTTCGGTCTCTTATGAAGGGCAAATCTGCTTTTCCTGCGCCCTCTGTCACCGTTAGGGAGGGATCCATTGTACCTGGAAATAAACCAAAAAAAGCTTAGCATAAACAGCCACCAGTTTAGAACATAGAAAAGGAAGGAGTGGTGATTTGGCCACAATATTCTAGCATCATCAAATGCATGAGCAAAACAAAACAAGTGACAGCCCCGGTATGTTTTGGTTCCTGAATTACGAGCATTCAAACGTACTTCATCTAGCAATGGTTGAAATTTTGTTCTCATTAGAAAGGTAATTAACTACAAATGAAATACTGAGTTGTGCAGCCACAGAAATATTTCTTTGCCTCTAGAATCAAAGGAATTTGGAAGTACAAACTCTACATCTTCACTGTAATTTCAGAACATGGGCAGTTTTAAAAGGTTTTTACCCTACCCTCTCCCCACATCTCACACAGGAACAGAGGAACAATAGGGGCAATTTGGAAAAATAAAGTAATTTAGGGGCAAGTGAAACTATGTGAAAAGGAATTTTACTCACATAGGAGGGGGGAAAAAAACAGCTAGAAAAGCTTGCATTTTAAAAAAACTCTAATCCTAAAGGCTTCATCGTTAGGGAAGGTGTTTTTAATTTATGTGACTATCTGAAGCCTCACTAATGACTTCCTTTATCAGGTGTACCACAGTAGCCTTCAACAGTTCTTTCATGTCTCCCTGAGGACAGAGACCCAGTGGACTAATTATTCAGAGAAGTCTTAAGCCTCAAGAGGACAGAGCTCTTTCCCCAGGGAAGGGATCAACTGGAAATGTCTCTGCAATGCATAAGCACGGAATTCAGCGCCACCTCACCCGCAGGATTTAGGTCAGGTAGGAGCTTCTCACCACAGCACTGTCAGCTCTGCCAAGCCTGCCAGCTCTCAGCTGCTCTAGGAAGAGCTCTCAGGGCAGAATATGAAAAGGAGAAGCAAGAGGCAGCAACACAGAAGCCCAGAATCTTTTTTTTTGTTTTGTTTGGGGGTTTTTTGTTTGGTTTTTTTTTTTTTAAATCATAACATCCTGAATATGTAACTAAGTAGTTTGTGTAACAGGAGAATGCACTTGGAGAGCTTCTGTCCTTCTGCAAACAAATGGGAAACGGGGAGTGGATGAAAGCAAGAGGTCTCATTGCTGAGGCTCTGGATGCTTGCTGACTCCAGGCAAGGATCACCTGCTGTCACACAGGGAAACAGCTTCCAGCTTCACATGCGGGACTGCTGAATGTTTGAGCACAAGCAGGGACAGATGTAAGGATCAAAATAATCTCAAATCTCAGTAGTCCAAAACATAAAACCCAGACCTTTCAAAAATACACATTTAATACATGATGCTAAAGCCACATAGAAAGTTTAAAGACTTTCAGCTGGGCTGAAATGGAACTTGTTCTCTCACTCCCACTTTCACAAGGAAGACTGCTGTATCCTTCTGGAATATTAAAGGAGATTCCCTAACACAGCAGAAAACCAACAGGAGTAAATTACTATTATTTCACGCCAGGCCAACTTGTACCTTGGAAACTTGTTATTAACCCTACACCAGACAAGTGTAGCACAGCAGATCCTCATCACAAGAGACCAACCCCTACAAAGACACATCAATATGATCCACAGGCAGCTTAAATACCAGCACTTAAAATAGGAGTTATTTGATTCTCCAGCTTGAATCTCCCTGGATATATACACATGTTTTCTTTCAAAGACACTGTATTACCAGGAATACACCAGCAAGTTTTAACTTGCCTGAAGACAACATTCTTTCTACAAGTATTTTTATCTGAAAACCCAGGAAAGCAATAATTCTCTCAGAAATAATATGTAACTACTACATATTACCATTGCTAGCTTTATATTCTGTCATTATTATGGTTTTTTTTAATATTTGTCTAACTGTTAAGCAATACTGAATGAAAGTGGTTCCACTGAAAGTTAAAACCAAGCAAGTGGGGTTTTATTCTCATGCTCACAAAACAATTTTAACTAGGAAAGGCTACTCCATTTCATTTCAGTCTCTGTGGGATTTAATTACTTTTAAAAGAGAGAAAGAAAAAAAGAAGCTGCTCAGGGTTAAAAGATCTTTTGGAAACTTTAAATAGGAAAGAAATCCAAGCAAAGTAAAAGTTGAATTCATTCATCCTGATTAGCACTGACAAATTTTCATGAAGGTTTTCTCCTTGTGCCAATTTCTAAATTTCCTTTCCACAAAAGGGCAAGGGGAATTGAGTGGTACTTTTAGGATTTGTTATGCTTTAATTATAGACCCGCAAGTTTTACTTTGATCCAACAGTGGCAGAAAGAGCTGGGGCAATTACTAAGCACACAAATGTGTTGTAGGGGGCAGAGGGGAAGAAAAGGGTGTCAGAGAACTTGCCTCTCCTCTCCACAGCTGGCACACCCCTGCATTTTTCCTAGGCTGGGACTCTAAGTTGTTCCCCACAGACCAACCCTCCCCATGGCACTGGGGCCACACCTTCCCTTCCCTTCCCACTTCTGAACCAGCCTACAGAGCCAGTGAGCCGGCAGTAATGCCACGGGATCCTGCCAGCCGAGGCACCCACCCACACCTCTACCCGGCTCCTGAGGCACAGCCCCACCAGCACATCCCGGCCAGGCCCTGCCTTTCCAAAAGGAGCTGTCCCACTGGATTCTGTAGGAATAGAAGCGTGGCTTCCCACACCTTGCTGAGGCAGCTTTTCTAAGCACAGGCACGAGGAACTACAGCAGCACCAGCCCCTCTTCTCTCAGCTGTTCTACCGAGCAGTGCCTGGGTGAGCAACAACCGCCTCCTTGCAAGCGCCAACAGGAGAGAAGGGACAAGGACTGAGGCCACAAACTCCCCACCACCAAACACTGGGACACTCCAAGCTTCCCCACAGCCAACAGGAGCTTCCCATCACAACCCCTCTCAGCAAGAATCAGCCCATTTCCCTTCTCCCTGCACACTTCCAACAGCTCCAGAAGCAGCTTAGGGACCAGCACATGAGCACACCAACTGTTTGCTTCACAAGGAGGCCAGAGTGCTGCCTCTTGTTCCAGACAACCTGCAGTTGGTACTCTGCTCTACCAAAAAGCCCAGAACAAACTGGTTTCAAATAATAAAACGAACTCGGAAGAAATCAAACTTCAGAAAAACCATTCCTGAGACCATCCTGCTCACACAGGGTACTTCTCAAGTTCTCCAGAAGTTCACCTGACCAACACATGTGGAAGCAGCAGGCCAATACTTCCAAATACCTCTCAGTGACAGCAATCCCGGGACAACCTGCATTATGAAACCTCCTGGGATAATTATCTCAGGTGATAGCACTATTCCTTGCAAATAAGGGAGTGGTGCTGGCATAGGCTATGGGCACCGTAATTATCAAAGCCAGTTTCCTACAGATTTACATCAAACACTTGAGGACTTTGGTATATAATGAACTGCAAACTCCAATTAAGCTTTTCCCATGGTTGGGATGTGTAATGAAGGTCTCTCCTCCGCATGGATTCGAGGCTGTCTGGAGAGCAAGACCACACATGCTCTCTCCCACAGTCCACTGTGGCAAGTTCCTATTTTCTACAAGTCTTGTACTACTTGTACTACTACTGCTACAAGCACTTGATTACTTCAGAGATCACCAACAAGCTTTGAACTATTTGTCAGATGGCTTGTTACACAAGCTTTTTTGGTTTATGTTTATTTTGGGTTTTTTTTAAAAAAAGAATCAGGCCTAGACAGAGTAAACAAGACCTTTGTTATTTGGGACAAGAGCTCTAAATCTTGACCTGCACTGTGAAAATTTCAATTTCAACTCCAGGAAGTTATTCTCAAAATTAAGGTGATTACCTACCAGCTGACACAGAAAGTGCTGCATGGAGCTAATCTTTTTCACAACAGTACCAAGACAGAAACTATCATAAAACTTAAACACTTTCCATACCTATGCAACCTACCTCCTAAAAGACTGAGCTGAACAACTCCTAATTTTCACAGGTAATACAGCCCCTGGAGACAAAGGAGTAATTTTACTTAGCTTTCCTTGTTTAGTCCCAGCAGATCTACTGTACACTTTGTCATTTCCAGATGAAAACCAGCCCATTTCAGACTCTGCTGTGAACAGATGACATGCCATAGTTCAGTTGGTACCACTCGGATGAGTCAAACAGCACATCTTTCCTTACTAAGCAATAAAGCTGCAGAAGTGAAGCCAAATGTGAGAGAATTTTCCCTTTTTAAGTACATTCTGATCCCATATTTGATATAATCCTGTAGTACATACTCCACACATACCAAAATTCAGTTTGTGCTTACACTGTCCCTGAACCAGCGTGGTCCAACACCACTGCCAAAAGCAGCAGTCCCACCTTTCATTTGTTAGCTTGCTCCTGCTACTTCCCTTCCTGGTTCACATGAAGAGAAAGCAAAACTAGAATTATGCTTCAAATGTAGTTTTAAACTCCATAAAGCCAGAGAAAGTACTTATCTCAGCAACATGTTAAAACAGCACAGAGGGCAGGAGAAGAGATACCCTTGGAAGAATTAGGAGTCCACATCTCCCACAGCATCTACATCAGAAGGCTAAACATGCATTATTCACCTTTGCAGTACCCAACCCCAGAGCTTCTCAAGGCTGAACACTCAAGTCCTGACTAACTGGAAAACCCTCTTCTGCTGAAGCATCCAACTTCATTGAACACACATTAAAAGGGAAAAAGCCACGTGTTTGTATCAAAGCACACAAAGCCTCAACATATGCAATGCTGACAACAAAATAAGTGACCTTGTGTCTCCTTTTCTGCAATATCACTGCCATGTTCTTTACACACATCTTCTCCCCTTGTATCATACTGAACAATTCATTGCGTATCTAGGAGAACTGATATACTATTTCAGCAAAAATAACTGGAATGGTTATGGATTTTCTTATTTTTTAAAAAAAGACAAGAATTCTTTACAATACATTTTTCTGCACCAGAGCTTCAGAAAACAAGCAGTTGCTGCCTGCCAGTTATCTGAGAATTTCAGTGAAACAGAACAGTGAAGTTATTCTCAAACAATCTCACGGGGAAGAGCTGCCAAATAGGAAAAGCAAAGCTAAGTAGTACTTCTGTACCACCAGGATACTGCTGGTTCATTTCCTCCTTTGAACTCTGTTCTCTGGTACTGTGTATCACTGTCATAGGCATTAACTCAGTATGAATTTCAGCCTAAGCTTGTCTCCAGCTTCTTACATAAATCAGTGTCTGTCTCACAGGCAGCTCCACCACCTGAGGTATTGCTAGTCCTGTTCCTGTCAGGAACTTCTGGCAGTGAACATCAGACTGCTTCCTGAAAAACAGAGTGCTACAGATGACTACAACAGATTACAACAAACACTTGTAATGTTGAAGTTTGCTGGAGCTTGGAAGGAGGGTTCTTTTATCCTTTGTCATCATTCCCTGCTACTCAACAAGCCAGACTGACCAAAGGTTCCCTTCTGTCTTCCCAAGGTGCCCTTTCCCCCCTGTGTCACAGGTACCTCTGGCAAAATGTACAGCTGCTTCCTGACCACAGAGTGACACGAAGCAGAGCTGGACAGAACCTGGAGTCACTTTGTCCATGCCCAGCTCCAGCCCATCCATGCCACTTCTGTGTCAGTCTGGAAGATCCACGCCTCCCCACCACGTTTTACCATCTTTAGAGTTAAAAAAAAACCTTCCCCACGTACACAACGAGGGAGACTCAGGTCAAAGCAAGTCTCCTACACTTCTTGTCAAATCCACCCAAGAGCTTAAACAACCTGTTCTCTCTTCCTTTTCACAGCAGGATCACATGCTACAAGATTTAATTCCCACACAATTTTTCTCTCCTTCTGAAGGAAAACATTTTAAGTAGCTACAGTAGCAAACTAAAGCAGCATTAAGCAGAGTTTTTGTTATTGTAATAACTACAGCAATAAGCAACTCATAGGTGAGCAGAGGGCTTCCATCCTTTGATTAGCAAAAGCTACTGATTCAAGACCTTTGGTTTATGCAACCTTGGAGGAAGTCCTGAATGAAAAACAGTCCCACCTCAGACTCTGCTGGCTAAGACATCTCTATAGGCACAAACACTTCCTAATCACTACCAGTTGTACAGCTTAATACAGCAAATCTTCCTGCAGAGCAAGAAAATCCAAACCAGCAAGTTCCAAAGTCCCAAATAATCTCATCTCTTTCCCCAATTAACAACCATGTTTTTGCATCCATGAACTTGATTATCCCTGAGAAAAGTATGTTGGAGTCATTAATTACTGTGCTATAATCAGTTTGGGGTGGGTTTTTCTGCTTTTGAGACAAGTGTTTGTTCTTACAACTTGCATCTGTGAAGTCAATTTTACTATCATAAAGCACTTTAGGATGGATTCCCTTCTCCAGTACTTTTGGAATGCTAATTGGCATAGCAATCAGTGTGTTCACCACAAGCCTTCTCTTCACCCCAGCACCAAATTTTAGCGCTGCCTGCCTAGTTTACTGCTATCCATGCAGTCCTAAAGCCTTCAAAGAGGCTGCAGGGGTCCAGTGAATGACCCCATAAACCCAGATTTTTCAGAGAGAAGGCTGATTTGCATCAGTGGCTCATGATCAGAGGTTAATTTTGAATTTATTTTTTTTTTAGCTACCCTTCAGAGTTGTTCCTGCTCCCAGCAGTCAGCCTGCCCAAGACCTGTGTGTTACACTCACCACTTTTATGTTCACACACAGCTGGTGCTTCTTGATCAGAATCACAAGTGTGGATCAGCTGAACACACGGCTAAAAGGTTAGGTACACCCCGAAAAAGCCAACAAACAAATCTTTCCGAGGCACCTACAGTAGATCAGATAAGCTGGAACCTACTTTCCTCCTTCACAGGGTGTACAAATTAAGGAGAACCTTATCTACTGACAACACCACAAAAAGTCACATGTGCAGGAGCTGGGGCTCTCCAGGGTGACCTTAATCTTTCCCTGGTGTTCTGGAACAGAAGTGGTTGCTCTCCTGGTTTGTGGGGGGAAAAAGCCTATTTCTGGCTGCTGTGCCCTCTTCCTGTCCCTTCCCACCTGCCAGGTGATGAAAGGATCTGGTACACGGCAGATCAGGTCAATTCACAGCCTGCCTTTCCACCCATTCCCTCCACCATCAGCAGGACTACCCTGCTATTGTAACAACTTTAACATAAGAGTAATTAAAAAAAAAAAATGTAAAAATCAAGGTTTTGTTTTTTTTTTTTTCCAGGGAGAATATTTATAGAAAATACAGCTGACTAATCCTCATGGATGTTTAGCTTATGTAACACAGGCACTTCAAGGAAACACGCACCTGATCTATATTAACTTCACCCTACACGAAAAGCTAAAGGATGTTATTTGACTTGCAAATACCAAATGGGTTGTGCAAGAACTGCTTTTAATCAGCTTTATTTACGCTACACATCCAATTTCCTTCAAAATTCCTAAACCTTTCTGCTACCTCACTGATATGGGGGGGGGAAGAAGTTGCAGAGTAAGAAAACACAGAGGCAGCAAAAAAGGGACCTGTGTCCAAGTGAGGGGCACGGGAGTCAGGGCTTTATTACCCCAGCCACCTGTAGCAAGATGACAGAGATCCAGTCAGGAGTATAAACTGGCTGGTATTTCTTCTGGGATGGGAAGAACTTTCTGTAAAAACTTCTTATAAATCTCTTTGATTTTCCTTAGCAAATGGTTTGTTACTTGCCCCAGACTCTTTTTCAGAAAAATAGTTTGTTACTGCTGCTTTTTGGGAAACCAAAGGCAGCTGTATGAGCAGCAGAAGAGTTTGAGTAAAAGCTGGTACTCCAGGAAAATAAAGGAGCGTGCTAATGCAGACTACTAGAGCAACAGGATAAGCTTCCATTAAAGCAGTCAAACAGCCTTACAGTTCCAAACAACTTAATAGCTGAGAACCTCTGTAGGCAGCCCAGTTAAAGCATTACAGCCAGAGACAGGGATGACTACAGTCTCACAACACAGATTTCTCAGAAGTCATCCATAACCATGATATGGGAGAACAGGAATGATATAAGGGAAAAGGAAGGTACCAACTTTAACAGGAAAAAAACCCCATATTTAAAATACTATTATACCAATTCCAATATAAGTAATATGCCAGCAGAGTACTAGAATGCAAGAAGTTTTTTTTACCTTTTAGAAAGCAAAGGGTAAGGGAACCTGTTCTTTCACATAATGACTTCCTTAACAATCCTTATTTCCAACCTTTTACTGCTCCCCCCAGCATTCATTTAACAAGGAGGCAATTTTATTCAGTGCTTTAAGCCCATCTCTAAAGCTGTCAGCTAAAACCATTCACCACTGCATAAAACCAGCAATGTTAGTGCACAGCAAAATACAGGGTATAAACTAATCAAGTTCATTTCAAAGCATGCTTTTTATTCCAGCTGAAAGAGCACAAGAGGTGGGCAAAGCACCACGTTTGGAGAATCCTCTTTCCAACCCTAAACCTCTCATAGTATGGAGGAAATGCTACTCGTCTGAGAATCATCTCTAATCTAGCCAAATGCCACTGGAATTGTTTGATGCAGCATTGTATTAAATTAAATACAGACAGACAGAGTAGAAAGCGAGATCCCACTTCTAACTGCATTCAAAGTAAGTCAGATAAACACAAAATCCATTTCAAAGGGAAGTACTATGCACAGCTGGGTTCCAATGCACAAGAGAAAAGTGAAGGAGGAAGACTGTTGATCCTTAATGCCACATCAAAAAAGGGCTATAAGTATCAAAATTAAGACAAATTACACTTCATAACATGCAAGGGGACAAGAGACCTCAAAAACCACCTTCCCTGATACCCTAAATCTGCTCCCAACCTATTTATGCCTCATATATGCTGGAAGGTGCAAAAGCAAGCTATTCAAATTTTAGCCTGGGGAATGAATAGCAATATCACCATGTTACATCTGAAACTTCACTACATTAAACATTATGGGGGAAACTACATTTCACTCAGAGGACCGTTTGGGCCATTGAAAAATAAAAGCACAATCCCAACAAGTCATTTCCTAAGAAATCAAATGCTTTCCCTAAAACATCATCAAGGACTATTTGACAGTTCACGTTTTCCTAAGAAAAGGTGATGGTTTTCTTATAACTTCAGTTCTCCTTCAAATACAAGCAGTTGCAATGTCATTTCGGTGATTGCACAGGCAAGAAGTTCCAGGATGCCTGTTACTTACAGCTTTTTCAAACCCTCAAGCATGACAAGAATCTTCTTAGCTTGGTTTCTGTATCATTTAGCACAGAGGAAGATACAAAATTTGCATCCATTTTGTGAATATTGGTGATCTCACCAGCAGTGCACTGAATAGAAGGCGAGGCGCTCAACTACCACATCCTGACCTGCAACGTTTGAGTCAAATCCCATCAATTTTAACACTCTTTTCAGTTTCCCAGGGGAAAGCCACCCTTACAAATGCACAGCTCCCAGTTCAACCCTGAGTGTTTGCCTCGGAAACAGAAAATAAAGGATTGGGTTCCCTTCTTTGTAGCAGTCACAAGCATTGCTGTCCCTGAACACACAGCAGCTCCCTCCGTATCCCTGGTGCTGCACTATCATTCCCTGCTACACAGCACCAGCACTCAGAGGTAAAATAATCTACTGCACTGCCTGCTCCCAGCACACTTACAGTGGGTAAGCAAAGAGAAAACACAAAGAATTACCCTCCTGCCTTCTGGCACCCAGCAAAATCCAGAGGTTGAAAGTTTCCAGGTGCATGTTTATTTTAGAGGGCTCCTGCACTACTGCCCTGCTGGGCCACATGTCCCAGCCTGGCTGAGAATCCTCACGTGGTTACATTCAGCAGGTATTACTGAATGGGAGTTATTGCCAAAGGTTCCTGGGTTTAGTTCTTATTCTCCAAACAATATGAAGAAGGAAAAAAAGAAAGTAAAGAATGGGCATTCTCTGAGACAGATAGATATAGAAAATAAAAGCAGTGAGACAAAGAACACAGAGCAGCCTGGAAGAACTGCACAGCACCATGAGGCAATGTAGCATTACACCTACAGCAGCTTGCAAGGAAGTCAAACAACACCTGCTCTTGGGTAACAAGTGCACTCTGTGCCCTAAAACCTACCCAGGATAAATTATTCTTCATACCCAGTTTCAAAGAACTGCCTGAAACCTACTGGATCAGTGTATGTGTACCATAAGCACAGAGTCATCACAGCATTGCTGAAGCTGTAGGTTTTAAAAAAAAAAAAAAGCCTTAACAACCCAGAAATTAACAGTGCAGCAGTGCAGAGAACTAGACTCCAATGTATCTTCTTCAGACTAAAAACACTCTGACAGCTTACTAATTCACAGCAACCTTGGGTGTTTGCTTTTATCATAATCCATAACAAAGTTAATCAGACATCTCTAGCCCGGAAAATATTTTTGCAAGGCCATGAAGTGTTTACTGCTGATCAGCAAAATTAATTCTGATCTATACAGCTTTATGACAGCAAAGTCTTCCAGTTTCTCACTTTTATCCACAGAATTTTAAGGGGGTTTTTCCCTTAAGAGGGCTTCCCAAAATGTTACATCAAATAAACATCAATCCTTTAGAGGAACACACCACAGGTATTTAAGAATTATGAGGTATCTGCATGTACACACTAAGAACAAAGTCACAGAAGTGATGAATCCCTAATATTTTTTTTTCCCTTTTCTCGATGCTCAGAGCTGCTGATCTCTGGCAGAATCTCACCACACAGCTTCATGCAGTGGCTGCCTGAACAGGAGATCTTGCACTGCTGCTGCCTGCAGATGGGAAGGCACGTCCTCAGTGATGCTGCAAGACGTGGCTTTATTCGAGACAACTACACAGGGTTGTATTTACACGCAGATGCCACCACTGGAGCCACGCTGAAGCCTCTACAGCAGCTGAGTTTCTTGGAGGAGCACAAGTTTCACTCATTGGCAGGGCTACTCCAGCCTGCCTGCTTCTGGTTACAGTCTGCAGACTGGAGTTTCATTCCAACAGATATTAAGTAATGCACACGAGTGGCACAATGGCTTGGAGAACAGAAAACAAGTTTAAAACCACAGATAGTTCTCCCTTAATTTTTTTTCCCCCCCTTTGGAAATACAGCTCTTTTTCTTTGCCAATACCCACAAAGACAGTCAGCATACTATTACTATTTTTGTTCACTAGCTTTCAAAAACACAAGCCACCCCATATGTTTCCCTCTGTTTGTCTAGATCCCTTTGATTTTAAAGGCAAGGATGCCCTATGGGGCAAACCAGACCAAGAAAACAGAGGATCTGTTTAAAGCAGTGTTTCCCAAAGTACAGGCTGTAATTTCAAACAGCATTACAGGACTTAGAAGTAGCATTTGCAAGCCAAATGGAAATTCAGCTGTAGAAATAAAGCTCATGAGCCCGAGACTGAAATTGGAAGTGCATTGCCCAGCAAAGCATGACTGAAGGAGCCAGTTCAGAGACACAGAAATCAAGTAATTGATTGCAGCTGCCTGGCTCCAGAGATTCCCTTCTGCCCTCAAGTTTTTATATCTGACATCACTCTCCATAAGGGCACCTTGGCCATGCAGCACTGTTTTCAGCTGAACAGGGCAGTAGTATGATGCTAAGGAATTTTGCATCCCACTGCAGTGCAGGAGGAGAGACTCAGGCTATGCCTGTACTTGTGTATCCCCCTTTTTATGTGCATTTTGCAGATAACCAAATTCTTACCTGCCTTCCCTCACCCAGCTAAAGGTCCTGCACTTCAGAATACAAGCAGTACATTCCCTTGCTACACCACCAGTACTTTGGCACTATACCCACAGAAATATCTCTAAGTGTCTCCCACAATTGTTTTACTTTTCTCCTACAGCTCTATCAAAAGCAGAGGAAAGAACTCTGGCATTTGCTTCTTTTAGGTAGAAATCTCCCAGACTCTAGCACCTTGGGGGAGAGCAAAACACAAGAATGAAGTCCAGAAATAGTCACACCCTATCAGTCTGTTTCAGTACCTTTGTAAATCTCAGACTAAATTTTCTGGAACTGCCCTTTATAAAGAAACAAGTCTGAAGTCCGTGGCAGAAGCATTCATGTCTGGACAAATCCCAAACTTCTCCTTTCGGAGTTTTGGCCAAGGACAAAAAATCCTCCACTGAGCTATTTTACAATCACTTGGAAAGGGAGACTTTCCACATCCAGAAAGTTTAATGTTTGAGTAACACAGAATACTAGTCTTCCTTCTGAACAGAGCTCATTCACGAGGCAAAAGCATGAGGCTGCTCATCTACATGGGACGCTGGCTGCAATTCCCAAAGGAAAGTTTCAGGTTGTGTTCAGAATGACTCCAAAAAGCTGGTTTTCCAAGAAAAGCAGATACTTGGGAGTCATTCTTCAGGGACATTTTTTTCCACTGAAAAGGCAGAGATGAACTGATGCAAAGCAAAAGCACAGATCACCACCAGACCCACGCTGGAGTGCTTCACAAAGGCCACTTAGGGGCTTCTCTGGTACCCAAGTCCCAACCACAGCAGGTTTCATCCCAAGGCACTGTGTTCATACAACACAAAGAACACTTACTGTATTGAAGTTTTCTGCTTCACAAACACCTGTGACAGACACTGTGCTGTGGCCCAGGCTGCTGGGGGATTACAACACTCTTGGACATCCAAACCTACATTCCCCCCCTTAGTTACCTGGGATGGCAGAGTGATTGTGTCCTTTCCCACTCGCTCAAAGTTGACATCCCACCATTGTTACTACTACTGCAGGCAGTGGAGGTGAAGCAATAGCAGTGACAAGGAGAACTATCAAAAAACAAGGAGTTTCATAAGGCAGAGAACCAGCAAAGCATGATTTCCTCTGGGTGCATGTCTTACAGTTGGATTCCTTCCTTGTCTACTAAGGTGACAGCTCCAACTGAAGTTTTTTCTCAGAGGTGAGAATCACAGTCACATGGATTCCCTGATGTCTAATGAGGTGGAGGGATGTGGGGGGGGGCTCATTCATCTCACAGCCTCTCCTCAACAGAGCTCAAACAGCATTGGAAGGCTCTGGAATAAAATCAGCTCAGTGACATACTTCATTCCCAGTTACAGAGGACAACCTCAGCTGTCACTGCATCTTCCACTAAATCACAGCATATTCATCAGCAGCAGATGGAAAATGACTGGGATGGGGAGTTAACAGTGCCAGCAGAGTTTGGGATACGGTGTCCCCCTGCAGGACAACTGCCCAGACAGGCAGAAGCAGCAACTCCCTCAGACACCTGTCTTGACTCTGTCCCTTTAGGTCATCAACCCAAAACTCCCGACCTCGTTCTGCCCCAACATCTGCCCTGTACAGCCTCAAAGAGCCATCAGATCCTTAAACAATTTATTCCACACCACTAAAATACCAGTGTAGTTCCAGAAGCTACAAACAGTTACCATGACAGTTTGAAACAGGCACTTGTTTAGACCTTCTCTAGATTGTTAACCAGGCTTAATTTATGCCAAGACAAACTGCCCATCTGAATAGTCATTATCTGGACTTTTGTTCTTCCAAAGCACAGAAGGATAAAACAAAAAAAATAACAGGAAGCTAAAAGGTCTTGTCAAATTCTGCTTGATATACCACTTTTTTTTTTTCCTGTTTTGACAATAATTGTCACACTGCACAGGTCTGTACATCAAATAAACCCGATCTTTCTCAAAAAAAAAAACCAAACCCAAACAAACAAGTAACAGAGTATGTAAAGCCTAGGAGGGGAAGAAAGAAGAAAATGAAAAGCATGCATTATCCCTGACCAGATCAGTCTTTAGACTTAAAGATGACTACAAGTGGGAAGTCACCTTCATTTAAGTAAATCAAAGACTGTTTACAATCACTTACACAGGCCCCACTCAGTTCCTGCACAAGTAAGAATGGTGGCAGGAGGGTGGAGAACATTCATTTGCTGCTGAACAGTTCAGCTGCTGTTTTTACAAATGAATACACTTATTTTCTGGATATTTAAGAGCATCATACATTCTTATCTCTTTGAGTTTAAATCAACAGTGTTTTGCTCTCTTATGCATGACAAACCGACCATTAATGCATTTCTCAACCTCTGCATAGCACAAAGCACCCCGTTTTTGCCACCTGACATATTCATAACAGATTTCATCAGCTCTCAAAACTGAGACAGCTGTTTTTTCTCAACTGTCATCTCTGCCCAAAACTTACACACCAGCCCATACTCCTTCTGGCTTGGGTCTGAACAGTCTGAACTGGAACCCAGCCAACCCCAAATCCAGTTCCTTCCTTCCCGCCTGCACTGACTATGGAATGCCCAGAGGTGAAAGAGCAAATCACTTTTGCCTCAAAGATCTGCTTACCCTTTAGCAAAGTATTATTTTACAATTGTTCTCTCTATGCTGAGAGATTTCCAGTAGGTAAAGCCATAATATAAACCAGCCTCCTCCAAGGAGTTTAAGGTGCAAACCAGCAATATACGGCCAGAGACCAATTCCTGAATTGAAAGTCACATTACACGTAATAAACTAGGAGAGTACATTGAGCTTGACTTAGATCCTGCTAATCACTTAAACCCCAGCTTTGCTTACAGATGGAACTGTACTTTATGTAGTCTTCCTGCACCCTTACATGGAAAGCTATTTGCTGCATGACACCGGTCTCTGCATGCTGGAAACTCAAAACCTGCAGTAAAACTAAATATATGGCACTCCAGTTATTGCAGTTGGAAGTGAGATTGTGCAACCAAAGAGATAAGGCACAGCTGAGCCAGCAATGTGACTACAGCATTTTGTGCTCAAACACTGAAAGTAAGGCACAAAACAACAAGTCAGAAGTTAAAGCTCTTTTGCTCTGACAGCAAGCAGACCATGAAAATACCAAAAATACAGCTTATTTATCTTTCATAAGCAAAAGGAGGAACATACCTAGAGCTTTTTGGGAAAGCTCTATCAGAGCCTTTAAATGCATTCAGGGACTCACTACCAAAAAGGGTTTGGGGAAAAAAAAAAATAATTGTGAAATTTATGAAAAAAAATTGCAGTGCACATCCCTGAAACCAAGAGTAGCTTGCAGTGTCTACCCTGGCACCTTCAGCAAGACATCTTTACCTAAGGAACAAAGCTCAGAACATCAGTGAGACTCAGACAGCTTCCAGGAACCTGGAGGCTCATTCCTGCAACCCCTACCATCCCAAGGGCAAATGGCTCACCAGGGGTGTTTTGAGGCACCTCTCCCATTTCAGACTTTTCATTCTTCCAGTGAAGACCAGCTAAAAGGAGTAAAAATCCACGTGAGGCTTATCTGTTTGGCTATGGCCAAACTTCCTTCTCCACTTTTCACTCTGATGGAAGAAGTTACTCAGCTGCTTATGTGAGTGAACCAACACCTGCTTCCTCATAGATCTGCCCCAGGACCAAACTGTTCCATTTGCTGGCAGTTTTTGGCAAAGTCCACCAAGGTATTGACAACCCATTCAATTAAATCTTCTGGCAGAGTCAGGTGAAGGAATATTCTTTGGAGGAAACCCTCTGTCTCCACTGCAGACCTGCAGCAAAGCACTGCTACCTCTCCCACCACACACCTGGGTCTGGGATGGAACTTCTGCCCACGCTAAAATCATGAATCAAAACTTACTCCCCTAATGCATTGGGAAGCTACTCCAGCGAATTTTAAGATTCAGAAAGCAATTCAAAGCGGGTATTACACATCTGCAAGCAGAAAGGTTAGGACAAGCACAAGGTAATGAATCTCATCTAGCCTGAAAGATTTCTCTTCAACACCAAAGTGATTTTTAATCCAAGTATTGAGCTGCACAGCTATTTGCTCTCAGAGGTCAAACATGGACTAGGAGGAAGGCAAGTTGGAAGTACAGCAACACTTTGGTTTATTAGTCAATGTTCCATAAAAATCACAGTCACTCTGAGGTACTGAACCTTGCCATGGGATGTGCCAGGAAGCAGGAACTATGGAGCTCTTGGTATCTGTCAACAGCTTGGCCTTTCCTGTGAAAGTTGGACATACAAACACAGCTCCTGTTTCAAAGACTGTGGCTCCACCATCACTAAATCAGACACCAACAATCAAACTGAATTCATGCTGTTGCACACATGAAGAAATACAGCTGTGCTTATATCAAAGTTTCAGCCCATTAACTTCTGTGTCTAGACTAAACAGTGCTCTCACTCTTCCTAAGGGCACGTGCTGAAGGGTTTGCACGTTTGGTCTCCTCTTTATTTGTAATACCCAAGCAGAGATTTAAGCTTTTATAGCTTCAATTTGTTTACCTTTTATACAGTGACTAATTGTCTTCACAGTCAGTACCACTTTGCCTTCATCCATGACATTCCCATGTCTTAAGAGGATACACCTCATAAGTTTGAAGCCTACCTGTTGGTCAAGGTAATACAAGTCATCCACTTTGAAGAATAAAATTGCTTCATGACAGTCTGTGAGCTTGTTGGACTGTAAAGGACAGCACACATTTGTGGGTAAAGAGTAATTTGAAAGCCTACTAAGCAAACCATTACAGTTCAGTAAGTGTTTCAAAAAATCTGATTAAAAAAACACTTAATCAGAAAGGCTCTACCAACACTACTTTGTTCTCAATTCCTTGAATGTAAAGAGGGGAAAAAAGAATTTTGCAACAACGGGGATCAGTTAACACTACAATAATCAAGAAGATGACCATAATGCTTCTCTGCCTTCTCCTTTTAACCTACTATGGGCCAGCTGTTCCTAACTTTTCTAGCCTGTCCCTATTCCTTTGGACAATTTGCAGCATGGCAAACTGACATTTTCCATTAGCATTTGTCTCACTATGCAGCTGACTGATGGCACCTCTGTTAAATACAGTTAGTTGCTACACAGCAATGTAGCTATATCATAGTTAATGTAAATAATAAAATATGACAGAAGAACATTAGGTCTTCACTGACAAACACTTAACAATGGCACGTGTGGCCTCATTCCCTGGGACAGGAAGCCTTCTTATGTGTAGATTAGGAACTTCCTCCTTGAAGCACACTAGTTGTACCTACAGTGAGGCTGCTGTGCCCAGGTCCAGTATTAAAAATTATACTGTTAAATGATGAAAAAACCCACCTAAAGCAATTTGCCTCCAGAAGCATAAAACAGAGCTTGCTTGCTTTCCCCTCCCTACAGGAGGAACAACCTGCTCTTGAGAGCAGCAATGCCTAATAGGTCCTTCAGCTATCAGCACCTTCATACCCTGCCTCATCAAATAGAGCTCATCTCAAAACCACTTTGCTTCTAACACAACAAACTCTCCAGCATTGTAGATGTTGTCTATTTTCATAACTGCTGTTCATGTCTCATCCAGAAGACATTTCTGTTGTGAAACAGAGGAAAGCTTTTATCTGAATTACTCTTTCTTCACGATGAGCCAAGAGCTGCTGTACTACCAAGCTGCACACATGCTTCCCAGTGACCTCACACAACTTCCAGCGCTGGGATATCGAGAACTGAACAAAATCTCAGTGCAAAACAGCTGATACTTGCTATTTTCAGGAACAGAGGTTATACTAATCAGAAAGTGTAACTGTAGAAGTATTGTCTAAGTATAGACAATGCAAGTCCAGTGTCACCTTGTTCACGTATCACTCATAACCCAATCACACTCAAACACCATGTCCTTGTGCCACACAGGCCCTCAGTAAAAAGCCTTCAAGATGAATATTTACATTACAACTGTTGCAGCTTCACTGTGCAGAGTTTCCTGCAAGGATGTCTTCTTGTATCCTAAGTTCTATTAGCTCTAGACAAGCAGTGTTGTTTGTGGGAAGGCAAGGAGAGATGTTTCTTTCCTAGTCAAATCCAAAGACAGGTTACTCTGAGTGCTGAACTCCAAGCACCACACCTACTCAGACTTTAAGAAAACCCTACAAACAGTTTACTGCCTGCCATCCTTCCCCAGCCTTTGTTTGGGTTCAAACTGTAAAACCAGCAGTGCCCTATTATAGAGTTTTCAACACCACAGACAACCAGCCAGAGAGCATTTACACAGGTCACATCACAAGGTTAAATGCACACCATCAGGCCACACAGAGGGGATGCAGGATGCTGCACCACAGCTGAAGGGCTGGGACAGCACTGCCCCAGCTCCTGCCCTGCCCTCAGAGCACACTAATCCGCTGCTTTGGAACCCCTACTGCTCTTGACTGTACTCTTTGCTTAACATGAGGACTGAGACTATTCCAGGCTACCGAGTAATAGGATTAAAACAGCCTAATCCCAGATGTTACTTACAGTTTGTCACACAAGTCACGAATTGGTCCCCCAAAGTATGTGAATGTCACTACGAACTCAAGCCCCGGGACTGACCTGCATAAAGCTACAGCAGGACATGTCTAAAACACACGTGATGCCAAGGTAAGAGGCATAAAACTTTGAACTGCATCTTGTCAAGGAGGAAACAAGCCATCTAAAGGAAAAGCAGGATCCCTTCAACATGGTTATCAGCATATGCAGGTGACAGAAGGGAAAAATGCAGGGGGCACCATTTAGCAATGGCTTTATAAAACAAACAAAATAAAGCAGCTTTGCCTTGGAAGTCCCTGGAAGCAAGCACGCTCTCAATGCCAGCATCCCCAGCCCTGTCCCTCAAGGTTCAAACTCCTAACAAGTCACATGCAAGTTTCTCAGCAGCGACCTTGGGACAGAGCAAGAATAAACACAAGGATTTCTGTTGATAAAAGGAAAAGCATCCTCAACACAAACGAGATTTAGGATATCAAACAGTACAAGTGAAAAAGGATTTGACAGCACAAAGCATGCTGGAAACCAGCTAGAGATCCTGCTTCAAGCTGGCAGCTCAGACAAATCCTCCTCTACTTCGCTTGCCTTGCTAACCACAGGACAAACAAGCCACAACTATGACAGTGCAGAATAACCAGACACAACTCTAGATGACATCACGAGAAGCTCTTCTATTAAACACAAAGGAGGACTGCAACTAAAATCCTAGAGGTGTCGTCTTTGGGAGGTTTCATACCCATACCAGTCACAGCCACCCAGGACAAATTCAGAATCAAAGCATGTACAAACAATACCAACAGGAAACACAATACAAGATAAGTCTACTTCAACAGCTGGTGCCTAAAGGCATGTCTGTAGTATTTTGCAAACAGCATAAAACTTCTCTGCTGGCACTTTGAACTTGTTAACAAACCCTCCCTTCAGCTGGCTCAGGGCTGCACCACACTCACACACCTTCCCAACAGCTGAGAGTACAGGAGAAGGTGGTTTTATCTTCTCAAAGCATCAAATTGATAACCTGTTATCACTACTGAGCAAGCTAGAGAACAGCATTAGCTCCGTAATAAATGACTATAAACCAGGCATAATTTGGTTTGAACTGGATAATAAAAAGTTCCTGACTTCTTAGGAAAAATCTGCTCTCAAGCAACCTTTAATCACAGTTGTAAAACAGCCTGCTGTTAAGAAGGAGCGTGAAATAGCTTAAGGAAGATACTGCTTTCAGCAACAAAAAACAAATCTTAGCAGCACAGAAAGTAATTTCTAGGTTTGTATGCATATATTAAGGTAGAGCCAAGTGGACTTTCACGGTATTTACCCATGTATAAATTTCAGCTGAAAATGGAAAACTATGCATCCCTGATTCTGCCAAGATCAGAAAGGAGTAGCTACTTGGTACTACATGAGAAGTGCATCAAAGGCAACCGAGTCTTACATTTCTCAGACTTGTTTACTCAGAATAAACTGTCTGTTTTCCATATTTTACGAAAAAAACCCTTCGTCTTCTATTTCCACATGTGTGACCTCCTGCTTGTACACACCAAGGGGATTAGTTTAACTTCCAGAATGCGCTCAGTTTCCTTTTTGTAACAAACATTAAACATGCAGATGTTTGATGCTCTTATTTGCCTCAATAAATATAGATTTTTAGCTTCTGGAGAGTCTGACGTTTCTGGTCTCTTGGTTTTACATGGGTACTGAGATGCTGTGAATAAAGCCTAGATACAAATCTGCACTCGGAGGAAGTCAAAAGTACTCCAAGGAATAGGATAGTTGCAGAAAACCAACTTGAGTATGCTTTCTTTCTTAGCTTAAATGAACCAAAACCTTTGCTCTATCCAGCCATACACAAGCTTTCCCTGAAAAACCCACAAATCTTTCCTCAAATATAATCCTTTCTACCATGTTTTTCCACACTGCAGTTAATGTTCTATTCAGACACAATACTTCTGGTGTTTGATTAATCTGCTTGCGAGTTCTGAGCTGACCCTGATCACACGTTCTCAATTTGCAGCATATAAGATCCACCATAACTGAGCACAAGACATAAAGGTCTCCAAGAAGCCACTGTCAATNAAAAAAAAAATCAATTTCTCCAGAACAGCAGCCTTCCAGCTATGCCTGCTGAAGCCAAAGATTCTCCAAGAGGATCATGACCTTGAACACATTTAAAGGGTGCCTCCCATTATCTGCTACAGTCACTCCTTTAAATGAAATCTAAAGTGCGTTTTTTAAATAAGGCTGAAAAGCAGAACCTGAGTCACCCAAGCAGTTTCACCAATATATCTACACCAGTTAGTGCAGAAAATTACAGAATTGTTAAACAAAGCTTCAGCTTGGTATCAGGCAACAAATCCATCTATGTGCAAACTAAGACCCCAGTGTAATTCCATAGCCAGGATGAACCTGCAGTTCATAAACAGACACAAACAGCTATCAAGGACAAGCAGAGATATCACATCGTGTCTGCATTTGTCAATATCACTGGAAACCTGCATCAGCTTCTTCCTGAACAGCACAGCAAAATATCAACAACGGTTATGTGAAAAGCCAAACAGCTAAGTTAAAAAAATGAAAATGTGCTTATGAGCAGAAAACACTTCAGAAAGGTTATTTACCATGTCAAGGAGGTAATGGTTAAGGAGCAGCTTTGATCAGTCAGGAAAAGCCACTATGAGAAACAGAGACTTAATAATGCAGGTGCTTTCAGATAAACACAGAAAGACTGTTTCAAATCTAAAGTTGCTTCAAGTATAAAGTGGTCCATCAATCAGAACAGCCTCCCAAAAATTATCACAGCACTTATCACTGGTGACAATTTGCATAGGATTCCAGAACAGTTTGGGTTGGAAGTGACCTTAAAGAGCAGCCAGTTCCAACTCCTCTGCCCGTGAGCAGGGATACCTTCCACTGGACCACACGGCTCCAAGCCCCACTCTGTTATTCTACTTTCTCATAAGGTTAAATTTAAGCAGAACTACAGCCTGGTTCTTTGAGGATGCCCAACAGTCCACATTAAACAAAACTCACATAACAATTCATAGCAGCTCCTTTGCACCTGAAGCCTCCGAGTTAACCAATTCAATTATTTTAATGGTTGACAAGGAAAATTTGCATACAAAATGTTGACAGCAATTTCAAAGTGACCATTGTAACAACACTGAGGGACAGTCCTTAGAGTTGTCTAGTTAAATAAAAACATGTATTAGATATTGCAAAACCCATTAAGTCTACAAGACAAAGTGTTCCTCAGCTGAGGATGCACTAGGCTGCATCACCCTGCTAGTAAGTAGCAAACAGAAATATTATGATTAGTAAGTTCACAGCTGGGGGGACAAAGGGGTACCGGGACAAAGGGGTACCGGGACATGCACCTCAAGACATCCCATATCACGTAAGTCAAACAAAGCTGCTGACAAACAATGTACTGATACCTCCGTGCTATTCAGGTACTTGTTAGTGCATTCAGCATCTCCTCAACTCCCTCCAGCCACCCGTTCCAAGAAATACATAATGAGCCATTACTTTGACAGGACTTCAAACAAAGCTGCCTTTTTTTTTTTTTTTGCCTTCCAAAAAAAATTAGAATATGAATGTTTCTGCTTCACCAAGAAATCCAGAGCCTTTTGTGAGCAGATGATGCTACCAGCAGATGTACACAAGCAGATTCACAATCAAGCAGATGATCTCTTCTTTACCAGCCATCTTGACCTGTCTGGCTCGATTTACATAAACTGTTTCTATTCACTACAACATTGATTATGTAAAACTCGACAAAAATCTTAACCAAACACACACTGCCACATCACCGACAGGGCAGACGTAACACTCTGCCGGGAGAAGGTTATTAGAAACGTATTTGTAGCAACCGACCGAGGTGAAATGCCTTGGGCTTTACTTGGGCTCACAATAACGCGCAGACGAGCAACCACAACTATTGTGAGACAATACAGAAACGTGTCCTGGTGGGAGAACCACCTACTGCCAAAAAAACCACCTTCCTCCTCGATTTAAAGGTCAGGATACAACAGCCCTGCTTTAATACTGCTAAGACAGAGTAAGGGCAAAAGATAAAGGCAAAGTTTTGTCATCTTAAAAACAGAACTCTCAGCAGCTTGCCAGGTATGCCAATTCCTTTGTTCATCACCCTTTTCACCACCTAATTTAAAAGTCTCGCAGCTCAAGACACAAGTTATTCATCAACATCACAATCAAGGCTTTTTTAAAAAAACAACAACCCACACAGTGTCTCAAAACAGCCTTTTTTTTTTTTTTCCCCCCCTTTTTAAATCTAGCTGTGAGGCTGCGCTATCAATTTTAATCAGGCAGTTGTAACAGGAGCTACTTCGCTTCTGCCAATCCCCAGGTCTCAGTTTCTCTACGGGAAGGAGAGGAGATTTACATTGTCTTATTTAAATGAAACCCCAGATTACAAGATTTTAATACAAAACAGGTATTAAGAGGGTTTTTTAGCATACTGAACAGATGCTTAAGCTGTTCCAAGAGTTCCTAGTCACAAATGTTGAGTCACCAAAGAAATAGAGATATATGTTTGCATTATTTATGGCACTACAACCAACATATAAGACATGTCTGACAGGACATGCAGTAATCAACTCCTGAAGTGGCAAATGGATAATAAAACTCAACCTCTGGCTCAAAAATGAAAAAAATACAGTTCCTGAAGTCATGGAATTTCCTGGCCTGCTTCCATCATGTCTCCCTATTCCCACACCACAGCTCCCAAGCCCATTGTGTAAGCAGTGACAGCCAGTGCCCCATTGTTTCAGCACAGCTTCAGAGACACGGTGACCAGAGGGACCCAGCTCCCCGTTCGTGGACTTCTTGTCCCTGACTGCACTGCAGGGACAGGAGGCTCTGTTTGCTTTTTCAGTACATGCCACACGCAGGAGATGTAACCTCAGCAGTTCTACAGAACAGCTGAAACTCAAACAGGACCTAAACTCAGCCATATGAAGTTTATTTAAATTTTACTGGCGTGTTTCAACACACACAGTGAAGATCAAGACCCCGGCAGAACTGATAAGCCGAGATCAATGCGTTCCCATATTAAAGGCAAAGCACACCAGACTTTGCCAGGTTAAGATCAGAGCCAAAACATTTCATACTTCTGTACTTTCAACTGCTGCTAAAAATAGTAGAGCAACAGAAAGGAAAATGCTTCCAGCTGTGCACAAAGAGCCTCTGCAGCACAACATCAATTTATGCACTCTAATTTAATTAAAGATTCAGAATTATACTATGACTTTATTGTCAGAGACAGTGTTGCACAGCTGAGCTCACCCTCCATTTCCACAGCTCAAACAGTAAGAACATTTCTTTATTAAATTCAGTGTGATACGGTTATTTCTCACGAAACAAGTGACTTAAATTCAAGGGTTTCAAGTACCGGCTATGCCACGTTCGTGGTAGCAGCTGTATTTTATTCCCCGGTAACTGCATCTTGACCCAGTCTCGTGACAGGAAACATTTAGCATCCTTCAAGGGAAAAAGGTGCACTGCTGGATACGAGCACCCAGTCTGGGCTGCTCTTTTTCAAACAGTTATTCTGCAGAGGTGAACACAGCTCTTCACGAAACGACTCGACCAAAACAAAACAAAAAGCCCTAAGAAACCAGAATAAGGTTTTCTACGACCTTGCAGCAAATATGTACCAGATTCTGGGGGAGGCTGAGTTAACGCAGCGAGGCTGTTCTGCTTTCACGGCTGGCTCGAAACCTTTCTGTTGTGTTTGCGACTAAAAATTATTCCATTAACCATACGTTTCCACGCGTTAAAGTA
The DNA here is from genome assembly GCA_013400415.1 of Scytalopus superciliaris. Lineage (NCBI taxonomy): Eukaryota > Metazoa > Chordata > Aves > Passeriformes > Rhinocryptidae > Scytalopus > Scytalopus superciliaris. The sequence continues at coordinate 37,435 of VXBX01000230.1, read as the reverse complement.
TCAGAATTAAGCATCTCTTCCAAGGTTCACAAGGGCTCTCAGCAAGCGCGGCTTAGACGCTTCTCCCTCATCTGCTTCCGCGGCGCTCAGCGAGCTCTAACAGCAGGGCAACAGCGTAATGCCAAGCGGATTACTTTAAGATCCATATCAAGCCGAGAAAATAAACATTTCCACTACGAATCTGAATATAAGCACTTCACTCTCCTCCTCCCCGTTTCCCCCCCCTCCACACACACACACACACACACACCCCCCTCCTCCTCATTGCCAAAGTCATCTTTCCCCTGCCATCCGCAAGGAGGACGCCGGCTCCGCACAGCGGCTCGGAGGGACGGAGATGGGGGGGACATGTCTGTGTGTTATAACCCCGCACCAAGTTTCTTCCCCAGCCCCACCGCGACCCCCGA
>VXBX01000230.1:0-33727 GCA_013400415.1 Scytalopus superciliaris | reverse complement strand
GGGTGGGGGGGGGAGTGTTCTGGGGCAGCTCACCCACCGCTCCGGGTCATCTCTGCCGTTCCAGAGCACCCCCTGCCCGCCCCCAGGGGGTGTCCAGACCCCGGGGGTCTCTCCAGACCCCCACCTGACCCAGCTTTGGGTCACCTGTAGGGCTGGGTCGCCTCCTGTCTCTGTTCTTAAAGCCCTTCCCAACCCAAACCATCCTATGACTTCCAAGGATTTCCCCCCCACACACAGCCTGTCGCTGCCTCAATGCCTCACCCACCGCCCCCTTCTCTCCTCCTTTGTCCTCTGTACCCGACTAAAGCCCCAAACTAACAAAGATGGGCTTGACATTGATCAAAGTCGGGGACAGGAATCCTCACCAGCTGATATTTGCGGTCCCCGAGCCGCCAACAAAGACAAAAGTAATCTCAGCATCCACCACGTTCCTCCTGGCCTTTCCCAAAGAGCATCCTCTGGGCTGGCACAGCCAGGCTCAGGATCGAGTCCTGCCCCTCCTGCTGAAAGCTTTCCCTCGGCCAGAAATTGTATTTAGCTATTAATTTTCCTGGTAATGTTGTTTTCCTGTCGTTCTGGTGAGGAGGTGAAATGGAAAAACCCAACCAATCTCGCAGGGCTGCACAATGGAGATCTTCCCAGGGGCTGTGTGAAGAAGACAAGATTTTATTAAAGACAGGGAGCTGAATTATTACAGATTTATCTTCTTTATTGCTCTAACAAAATAGAAAAGAAAGCCGGGCTGTAAGTCACTGTCAAAGAAAACAAATACATCCCCAAAAACGGCGTGAAAAACAAACCTTCTGGCTGCATCCTCTTCAGCTTCTCCGTTTCTCCCCTTTCAGGGGAGACCTTTGCAGGGTCTTGGTTTTCACGTGGCACAAACAAACTTCGGTGCTCCTCCAAAAACCGCTCCAAAAACAGCTCAGCTCGGCTGGGCTCCCATAACTCAAACCTGGCTGCGCTTGGAGCACCTTCTGCTGCTCCCCCGGCCCCGCGTGGGGACGGAGGGATGAGGAAGGGCTTGGAAAATCTCATTTTTAACTCCTTTTTTCATTTTCTGACACCGAGCTCTTTGGAGAGCAGGGGAAAGTCGCACGAAATTTTATGCCCAGTGTTCACAACCACGAAGTTCTCGCCCCTTTTGTCCAACCTGCCCATCCTTTTCTAGCAGTGCGTTTGCCGTCAGCCAACACAGAAACGCAGAAATTATTGAATACAGAAAAAAATTGCATTGCTGAATAAAGAAATATTAAATTCGGAAAACGTGCTCCTTTACAATATTAAAAAAAAAATTACTTACATAGTGTATTTTTAAAATTTAAATGCGGAAGGTGCCCTTCTTTGTGCTCCTGAAAAATAAATGTATAGGGAAAAGAGCCCAGAGGGATTCATGGGGGAATGTTTACACCTGATGCATTCGTAGGAGGTGGATGGGCTGTGCTGGGGTGAGGAGTCACACACCTGCCAGGAGATCATGAGATAACCCCTGAGCTTGGGCTGATCCAGGGTTTTTTTTTTCCTTGGGAATGTGCTCCTTTTGTACATGCCCTTCATTCTGCACCTCCCCACGGGGTGTTTTAGGCTGACAAGTGAAGGGGGAGGCTCTGCCTCAGCCCCACAAGGTGTTTTCGGGACTGCTGTGTCTTTTCCTCCCAAACTGCAGCTTTTCCCTTTTCCATTCCAACAGGACTAATTGCTCCCAGCACTGAAAACCTGCTTTTCATTGTTTAATTTTTAAATTCTTTAAATTTCTGGCTAATGAAGGAGAGCTGAGCATTGCAAAGCTCCCTTGCAAAGGTCCCACACAGATCACAGCCCCAAAATCCCAGCACTGCTATTCCCTCCAGCTCCAAAAATCCCTTTTGCAACTGGTGCAAGCAACACTTGGCTGGCATTTTTCCCCAAACGCATTGAAATAATTGAAAAATATACCCACAGCTGCATTCTGCTGGTTTTCAGCTCAAAAATATCTCGTGTTTTCGGATTGGGGGTGGCTCAGCGTGGCTTTTGAGGGATGTGAAGGGAGGTTGGGTTGTTTTCCACTGCAAGTGGGAATCACAGATAACTTGGATCCCCTTCTCAGCAGCATCAGTGCTGGGAGAGGGACTTTGCTCCCAGGTTCAGCACGAGCAGCTGCCTGGCTGCATTGAGGGATATCCAGCCAAGCCAGACGAGCATTAAAATCAATGTTTGGAAAAAAAAAAAAATCCCAAACACGAACAAATAGCACATGCCCATTTATTTTTAAAATGTAATAAAAAGTTATTTTAAATGCAGGAAGATTAATAAGGCTCTAATTCAGCAAAGTACTTCCAGATGTGCTTGACTCTGAGTGTTGCTTCAGTGCTTTTATGAATCGGGGCTTAAGGACTGGGCTTAAAACGCAGAGAAAGTATTGAAAGAGGGTTTTAAACTAAAAGAGGGTAGTTTTAGATTGGATATAGGAAAGGAATTCTTCCCTGTGAGAGGTTGGGCAGAGAAGCTGTGGCTGCCCCATCCCTGGGAGTGTCCAAAGCCAGGCTGGATGTGACTTGGAGCAGCCTGGGCTACTGGAAGGTGTCCCTGCCCATGGCAGGGGGTTGGAATGGGATGATTTTTAAGGTCCCTTCCAACCCAAACCATTCTGAGATTCTATGAGTCTAAATAGCCTCTGAATCACACCTGCAGCTTCCACTGCACGTGAAACTCCTGGTGCATGGGATCAGCACATAAACAGGGATAAAGGTTTCCAGGAATGGGATCAGGTTTATGTTCAGCCATCAGTGTGGAGCGTTGGAGCTGGGAAGGTTCATCACTGAGGTCAAAACAGCCTGGATTTGGTGCTCCAAGAGGGGAAATAAACCCAAGGAAAGGAGGAAAACTGTCTCAGCTCCAAGGTGAGGATCAAGCAGGCATCAGCTGGGTGGGTGCAAACCTTTCAGGCTGGGCAGTCTCCAGCTGGCAGGGGAGTGAGGCTCTCGAGCAGAAACAGCAGAAGAAAGAGCTGTAGGTGTTTTAAAATTAGATTTGATAAATAAACTACGGGGGAAATAAGATTTGATGGCTCATAATGATGCAGCGCTGAGCTTAGAATGTTTGGGGGACCCTCCCACTCCTGTGTTTCAGGGGTTCAGTGCCTAAAACAGCTCAGGCTAAAATAGATCTGCTTCTTCTTATACCATCTGGGAATCTGTCTACATGCTCTGAACCTCCTATTGTCTTAATTTTTCCACCATGGCATATAATTGTCTTGATTCACAGTAACATCTAAAATTTAGCAAGGAGAATTGCATTTAAAACTAAGTGGAAGAGCTAAAAGGATAAAATACTTTCAAATACCCCAGTAGAATCTTAAACATATGGCACAGGCTCCAGCTTAACATGTAACACTCCTTAATAAACACCCTAAAGGATTTTTTAAAAGCAGAGAAGTTCAGTAGCAGAGTGAGGAAGGCTACTAGGAACAAAAAAGATAGCTGTCAAAGAATGAGGAAAATACAATATAGCATCAACATTGGCAAATATAAAACCACAATAAGGCAAGTGGAAGGGATACTGCAGAACAGTTTGCCAGAGGGTTAAAAACCCACATAAAACACAGAAGAGACAGAAAGTCAATCAGGGAGTCCCTGGGACCAGCAAGGGGTGAAAGTGAGAAAGAAGTTTGGGGTGAAATAAAATGCTGGTGGGTCAAGTAAATGAGCTCCATATGTGTCTGCACCAGGAGCTGTATCTGGAGACTCCCAGAGCACAACCCTCATTATCTGCAATGACTCTGATGAGCTGCTTAAATTACAAGTGTCACCAACAAGATTTTGGTATAAACAGGTAAATTCAGAGAGGAGCAAATTTCTCCTCAAATTCAGAGATGTCACTGGCCCAAGACTTGGGAAAAGATTCAAATATAATTATGTGAATAATTGTGTCTGTACAGTTGTATACTACAAGACATTGTATTTGTATAAATATCTTATTATCTATTTGTATAGTTATATAAAGGATTGTATTTGTCCGCAGGATGAGAAATAACAAACTTGCCAGTGAAGAAACAAGTTTAAGTCTGACCTGCAATACACAAATGAGCAGAAAATATGATCGAGTTCAGGTAAATATGGTTGCCTGGAATGCACTGGGAAGATCTGATGCACCAGGGAAAGGGCAATAGGAGGTTTTAGCAGAAAGAAGTCAAAGTTTATAACACCTTCACACCCCTTGAAGCTGTCAATGAATATGCTGGAGAAGGTGATTGCATGTGTATCACATTCCTGGGGTTCGGGAAAGCTTTGCCACGGTAAGAGCTGTCAAAGAGATAAAAGCAGCATGAGACAGAGAAAGGGCTTCATGGATTAGCAGCTGAGTGCAAGAGAAACCAAAGGCTAGAAGTAAGTTCTCATTTTCACAGTGGGGAGAGGCTGTTGCTGGGATTTTGTGGTATTGTGGAGCCCTGGCCAAGCTGCTGAATTCTAATGGCAAAGTTTGCTGACAAGCCCAAAAAAAATTTAAGCTGACTTCAAGGACCCAGGAAGAAAATGTCCAAGTAAAGCACATACAAGATGACCTTAGCCATATCTGTCTAATGGCTGGCTCTAATTGAGCTATTATCATTCCAGAAAGGCATCCTGAGGTTTTGCAGGAACTATAGGTCCTTCTCTTGGAAGATCAGCTCAGAGAACAGTCTAAGTCTAAAACACACATAAAATGTGCCAAGATGCTTCTCTCTGTCTTTTCCAGCAACATGGGTTATCCCAAATGGAAGGTCTGTATCCCTTTTTCTGTGCTCACCCACGTTCCCTGGAACACCAGCACTGTGCATTCATTTTGGAGCTGGATTCCTGAAGGCCTTGTGACAGCTAAGGGGGAATGAACACCCTTTTTATCTGCCAAAGTCATCCCAAACCTCAGTGTTGCCTTTCTTGCCCTCTGCCCAGGAGGATCCAGGTCCATCCACAGCTCCAACCCCTGCCAGGGTCCTGCAGCTCACAGCTGAGTCCTCTTTGGTATCACCACATCCCTCTTTGTAGGACCTTCTCCCCTGCCCCAGTTGCTCATCTGGGAGCAGAACTTCTCTCCCCAAGATGTCATCCCTTTTTTTCCTACTAAATTTTGTCTCCATTTGAAAGTTGACACTTTCTGTAATGGGAGGCAGTGGATGGGGACAGTTTCCCTATAGCTCACTTACACTTAATTTAGGGGAAATTCTGGAACTCTGACCTTTATTCCAGCAGCCAAAGCTGGTGCTTCCCTGGGCTTGGACCACATTATCCTACTACAGGAGCCACCCCTGGTAATGATGGTCCCCACCCCCCAGGAGAGCAGCTTTGAGAGCAGATGGCTGGGTCCCCATCCACAAAGAGATATTCAGCCATCCCATAAATCACCCAGACTTCCCCAAGCCAAACATAATGGAAACACCCAAATCACTGCAGGATAAGCTGTGATTTCCAAGCACTGAAGCTCTGGGAAAGCCCAGCTCCGTGGTCTGAGCCTGGCTCTGGTGTGAGAGGCTCTCATGGTGAGGGTTTGTCAGCTCATTGCACTGATCCCTGTGTGTGCTGAAAGCCTCCTTTACCAAGGAATCCACTTTTATGGGGATGCCCGAGGAATTTCAGGATGATGGGAGTCCCACTGTTTGAGCCTCAGACCCAAAACATCCCAAATTTGCAGGCACCAAAAATATTTCTCCCGCCAGCAAAGTGTGAACACCCACAAAGCCACATAGAATCAAACATCATTTTCACACATTTCCACTAAGGAGAGTGAAATGCATTGTAGAAATTACTGCATATTAGAAGGGAGAGATGGTCCCCTGGCTCCTGTTTAGGCAGCAGATAATCAGCAGGTTACAGAAACCTCCTCCACATCTCCAGCATGATGCAGCCTGTGCTGTTCCCAGGCAGGATTCAGCTCCATGGCCTAGGTGGGTCAGTGGGGGTCCATCACCTTGTCTCCCCACATTCCTCATCATTGCAGTCTTTGCAGCATATGATTTTGGAAGAAAAGGAAAACACTGTTTTGCTAAGGACTGTGGGATCTCAGTGGGACCTTGTGTTCCTTAGGGAAGTTTTGTTCCTTGTGTTCCTTAAGGAAGGGTGGTGGAACACTGAGCAGGTGGAGCAGAGGGGTGGTGGATGGCCCATCTCTTGAAACATTCAAAGTCAATTCAGACAGGGCTCTGAGCAACCTGAGCCAGTTGAAGATGACCCTGCTCATTGCAGGGGGGTAGGACTAGATGACCTCTAAAAGTCCCTCCAAGCCCAAACCATTCCATGATTCTATTCTTTGTTTCTGATCCGTGGTTAATAACAACCTGGGAGTTCAGACTCCGTGGGCAGCAAGACCTGGCAATTCAGCAGTTTGCTCCTCTTCTTCAGGTAAAGAGGTGCCAGATCAGACCTGAATATGTTAAAAGCAGCTTTTGGCTTCCAAAGCATATACACCAGTAAAGCCTTAGAACTACCTCCTAGCATTTGACATTCTTTTCACTGCTAGAATTTACTGAGTGCATTGCCAGGTGCTCCTGGCAGCCTTCCAAGGCTGCCTTCAGCCAGAATATGGATAAACTCAGGTGGAGGGGAAAAAATAAATAAATAAGCTGTTGCTGCCCCCGAAACCTTGAAATCTGAGCAAGAGGGAAAAAAAATCATCGCCCCCCCATCCGTGCACAGATGTCAGGAGGATGCAGCAGGAGGAACAACATCCTGTGACATCCTGTTAAGTCACCGTGCAAAGGCAGCTCCCGAAATCCCGAGCTCTGCCTTCCTGCCGCCCGTGGGAGCCTTTGCTTTAGAGCTGGTTTTGGACATGGTCACTTCTCCTCCCCCTGCTCGCTCCGGGTAATTAGTAAAGTCGTTATCTCTGCAAGCTGAAAGGGTCCCTATTGTTGGGATGGGCCGAGATTGCGGTCCCCTTGTCATTATTACGGACTCTTTGGCAGATGGACGGCTCAAACTGTATTTCACAGCAATAAGGTAATGGCTGGGAAACACAGCTCTGGTGGGGGCCTGATTGCTGCTGGAACCGTGGGGAGATGGAAAAGCCTCGTACCTCACCAGATAATGTCTTTCCTTAACAAAGGAGCTGAGTTATCTCGGGAGAGGTTGAGAGCTCGCTGCTTTCTGGACGGGGAAAAGGCACTCCTGTTGCTGAGTTATGTTAAAGGAGGGAAGATTCTGTATGGGAACACTAGAAAAATCTATGAAAAGACTGTGAGACATTTTTTTGTACAAAAAGAGCACGCACATACCTGCTGTTGCCATTAAGAGACAGAAGATGAATGAGGAAAGCCTCTGAGCTGAAAGAAAATCAACATGAATTCATTGCTAAGGGTTAGTGATCATATACAGTGTACATCCAACTCCAGCAACAGAAAATGCATTATTGAAGACTAGAAAGGACAGGAAACCACTGGCTAATAAAATCTGTCATCTGCCTTCTGGAATGAAGGGCTCCTCCATTCAGATGTTTTAGCCAAATCAAAGCATCCAGGAAAGCAGAAACAACCTTATAAATCCACATCTGGAACAGTAGAGCTGGTGGCAAAATCACAGGATCAGANTTCTTAACCTTCGCCGCCGGCCCAGGCAAACAGCCCCCAGAGCAGGCCTGGCCTAACACAGATAAGCCAGGCCCAAACACCGAGAGCTCGTCAGCATGCGAGCCCGAGAAGGAAAAGAAAGCAAAAGAGAGACAAGAACACCTCCCCCTTCGGCTTATATACACCTGATTACGTAAAGAGATGGGATGGAATACTTCCTAGATTTTGACCCTGGTTACCAAGGAAGGCCTACAAAACAACAACCCATCACACCATCTCTTTCCATCCCTCCCTGCCATGGGCAGGGACACCTTCCACTAGCCCGGGTTTCTCCAAACCCGCATCCAACCTGGCCTGAAACACTTCCAGGGATGGGGCACCCACAGCCTCCCTGAGCAACCTGTGCCAGGGTCTCCCCACCCTCACTGACTCCATAGGTGAAGTGTAGGATCTTAAAACTCCAGTCCTGCCCAGGATGAAAGCAAAGCAAGGTGGTCCAGTGGCCACATTTACACTCCCCTGCCAAGCCTGATTGTGCAAAACCCACCCCAGGCAGACCCATCCCACGTTCCTCTCCGTGGGCTGTCAAACCCCCTGCTTTCCATGCACGTGGTGAAGCCCATGGTAGGAACACGCTGACATCTTCGTGAGGAAGAACAGGCTGTGACGGCCCCGTGCGAGAGCGGGAAGTTATTTTGTGTTCTGTTAGCCTGCTTTTCAGGAACAGATGGGAACGGAGCCATAGGAAGCCTCCTCGAATCAAGAACTGGCCCAACTCGCAACTCATTAGCGAGGCCCTGCACAGCTAAAGCCTCTGCCTGGCCCATCTGCGGCAGCCAAAGCCTCGGTGACCCCAAACCCCCCACCTGGGACCCCCTAACCCTGCCATGGCTGCTTATAAATCTCTGCATTTGAGACGGCGCGGCAGCCCGATCGATAATTCCAGGATGCAAATGGAGCATATGGAGACTATAGCAAGCAACACAAAGGCAGAAGCCACGGGCCATTTCCATGATCAGAAAGAGAAAGAGTTGCTAATTATGCAAAGGTCATTGACTGAGCGTGGTGGCTACATTTAAATATTTTAGCGCGTCTTTGCCTCGATCCTCTCGGAAATGTTTCGTGTGGGTAAACGCTCCTGGTTTGGGGAAGATAAGGGAACACAGAGAAGAGTGCAGATGTCTCTGTTTCATGCCACGTGAGAACTTTAAAGCAGGCTCAAGCATCCTGGGGGCTTTGGGTTTCTTCCTTTTTATTTTCCTCCCTGCAGTTACTCGTTCGTGCTTTGACTCCTGGTTACTCCAACACGGTTTCCAGCGTAAAGTCGAGGTGAACATTCCCGCCTCCCTAAATTCGCATCGTCTCTGTGCTTCCCTGATGGATGGCAGCTTGGTGCTGCAGGGCATCATCCCCTCCACCCCAGCCACCCTGCCACCTCCTCCGTGCCCACGGGGCAAAGCCTGAGCCTTGTTTTTTCCCCCTCCTCCTCTTTGCAAATGTGTAACAGTGAGAAGGGACATTGTCCGCAGGTCCGTGGGAAGGACAAAGCCATGGCTGTGCTGACCTCCTTAGAAAAATTCGAGCCTGTCCTCGTTTTTCCTGGAGGTTTGGGTGGTTTGCACACACGTGTCTTTGTCCTCCTCCCCACCACCCCCCAGCGCTGGCCGGTCCGTGAGCCCAGCCCTGCTGCCCACACCAGCAAATCCTGACATAGCCAGTGAAAAAACTGACAATTAGGGGCAAATTTTGAAAATTCTTTCTTGGAGAAAACTACTGCTTTTATTTCCAGCCATGCTGCCAGTTCAGTTCAACAAAGCTCAGCTGCCAGCACTGACAACTCAGCTTTCCCCAAAATCACCCCCCTGAAGCTTCTCTGGCCATTCCCTCATCCCTGCAAGCAAAGGGAAGGGTGGGATGCTGGCTGTGTAATTTGGAGATTTTCACTTAAATGTATTCTCTGTGACCACTGAGGTCCCTGGCCTGAGTCTGTGATTTTTAAAAAGGATTAATGCTGTGAGAACCTTCATCCAGATGCCCCCCAAAGAGGTTTTGACCTGGTTGTGTGCTGAGCACTTTGCCCTCCTAAACCTACTGCTTCAAATCCCTATTGCTTTTCTACTTCCAGCTCTATTGGATTTTTTTTTAACCCCTTTCAGGCATTTAAATACTGAGCTGACTACTGGTATTAAAAATTTTTTAAAGAGCTTCTGATCTAACCACCTGACACTTATATTCTTTTACATCCCATATTTACATAGATATAAAATATTACATCTTTTTATATGTATTGTAATGCTTATATATTATTTTTTACTGGGAGGACAGATGCCCACAGTCACACAGAGTAATTCGTGTTCATGGGAAAGACTGAGCTTCACACTGGGATGTATATTCACCCCTCCCTATCTCCCAGCAGCATTTTTTGGATTGATGCAGGGTCATTCTGCTCTTCTCTTCTCTGAAAAATTGGGATTTAAGCAATATTTGGGAGTAAAAAGTGACAACGTGGGTAAATACATGGGATGCTCTGGGTTTCTTCCCTTAGCCACAAGCAGGATTAAGGCCAAAGAGCTCCTTCCTGCCAAAAACAGGGAGAATAATCCTGTCATAAGCCATTAATATGGAGCTGTATTGGCCCTTGGCAGCAAACCACCAAACCCACAAAGTTGTGTTTAATTTGCTGTTGGAGGACAGACGGAGTCTTCTTCCCTCCATTATATCGAGAGGATATTTCAGCACCAAGCCCTGGAAACAGGCCACTGCTCAGCTCTCCATGACTCCACATCTCCATCCCAGTGCTGCTGGTGTTGCCCATCCACTGCTGCCCTAAAGGAAGTTGTGAGAGCTCCTGTTTCCCCAAGTGCAACAAATCCCAAGGTTTTCCATTTGTGCTGGCTCTGCCTCCCACCTCCACCCCACCAGCCCCAAAAGCCAGTCAAGCCCTGGCACGCATTTTGGTGCCCTGTGCATGCCAAAGAAGCCACAACAAGCAGAAACAACCCCATTTCCCGNCTCCCCCCCCAGCATAAGAGCCAGATTGGATTTTTGAGTTTCCACAGGGTTTTTTCCCTTCCCCTCCCATCCCAGCCTGCAGGTCCCCGTGTGAGCCGGAGTCCCTGCTGGTGCTGGGCTTTGCCTGGTGACTTCCTGCCTTCCCTGGCTTCCCACTGGACACAAAGCCTTCCCTCATCATCCAGGATGTTGTTTTCTATTTTTACTGTAACGTTTTGACATTTTTATGGCAGCAGCCTGGAGGAAATAGATTATCCCACCGATGGTACTCTGCGGATCCAGCCCTTGGTTAAGGAGATAAAACTTCTGCTTTTCAGGGTTCATCACATTCCTGAACTTTCTGCAATTCCTAACTCACAAAATAGGGAATAAAATGCTCATAAGCTTTTGTTCCATAACATTTTATGATTGGTCATCATATCCTTCATGTAGATTAGGAACAACAAGCAAGGAACATCTCTCATTTTGACATAGACATCCTGGGAGACAACTGGAGCCTTTTATCTCAGCTCCTTGAACATGTCTTGGCTTCCCCAAGTCCCATCAGAGCTTGGAAGGTGTTGGGAACATGAAAAATGGGGTGCAAGGATATGCTGAATTTTTATGGTGGGACCACTGCCTGTATTTTGTCACAGAATCACAAAATGGTTTGTGTTGGAAGGAAACTTAAAGATCATCTCATTCCAATCCCCTGCCTTAGGCAGGGACACCTTCCACTAGCCCAGGTTGCTCCAAGCCCCGTCCAACCTGGCCTTGAGTACTTACAGGGATGGGGCAGCCACAACTTCCCTGGGCAGCCTCTTCCAACCTTGTCCTCACTCGTGCAGAATCTGAGCTTGATAGTTCCTTCTTTTGGTTCTGTAACTTCAGAGCCCAATCCCACTTTTAATTTTTTGCCTGTATTTTTTGCCAAACAAACTTGCTCTAAGGTCCCACTTTTCCTTTGTTTCCAGCACCTGGAGATGTGCAGAACAAGCACCGCCTCAGGAATATTTTGAAGCAACAAGAGGAGAAACTCCAGAGCGGCTCCCGGGGGGGAGAACGCTCCCACGTTCCTGAGATTCCTCTTCCAACGCTCCACAGACAGACTCACGGTTTTATTTGCAAAAACTGGGAAAGCTTCCAAACCTCAGCCTCTAAAGCTTTTCACAAAAAAAAAAAAAAGAAGTAATAAAGCAGCAGAGGAAAATCGCATTTTCCCCCTCTGTGGAGCGAGAGACCCTCGCAAACAGTGGTGCCCCCCTGAAGGACAACGTGCTGCGAGTGTTCACCACTGATGTGATGCCCAAGAAGCTTGTGGGGCCCGAGATTTCAATTTGCAAGAGCAGCTCTGGGTTGTGTCTCCAAGGATAACGTGCTTTTCATCCACAGCAAAATGCAAAGCGGGAATAAACAAGGTTTGCTGGGAGCCCTTACAAAGCGGAGTCCCTCGGTAGAGCTCTTGCACTGCTTTTTCTTGTGGTGGTGCCTCCAGAGAGGAGCAGTTGCTCAATCCCATATACCTGGAGGAGAGTCTCTTGGATTTTCCCCCCATTTTCTCAGCAAGTGGTAAAAAATAAAAGAGAAATGAGAGTGTTTCTGCTGGATAAGGGGTAGGACACACCTGCAGCCAAGGCAATGTGGGCAAGCACGTCCCTGCAGGGTTTGACTCCTTGGTGCCAACACTGACTGATGTGCTCAGCAGTGGAGGAACTCCTATTAGTGGCATAAATTTGCCACATGGGCTCAGGGGTCTCTGGCAGAGATTTGACTTTTGCTCCCTATTAACCCCCTGGAGCTCAGAAAAACCACTGACCTTGAGGGCACAGTTACCCTTCCCTCTAAGTTCTCCACTTTGTCTTGGTCAGTTACTGTCAGTGACACCAACAGAAGAGGGGGGGGTGAAAAAAGCTGAACCAATGGATGTGACATTGTTTTAACCTAATTTTGCACATCCTGAGCGCTCATTCTTCTGGTCAGGGAGACAAATGAACTCTGCCTTTCCAGATCTGATCTCCACCTTGCTGCAGCCTTTCCTGAAGCTGCAAACTCTCAGCCCCAGGGGTGACAACTCCCCTCCCAAAGCAGGGGAGATGCGTGGCACAGATGGACAACCTGCCTTCAAAGACAGGATGGTCACAGAGGGGCTGAGACAGGTCTGTCTGTTGGGTTGTGCAGCCTCACCACACATAAGCAATTAGTGTTGGTGCAGAGAGGGCTGACAGACCCTGTTTTGCAAATGCTGAGGTGTTGACACTTCACAGCAAGGTGCTTCTTGTGTCGCTGGCAAAGAGGAAACTGCCCTGTCAAATTCACAGGGTTTCCCTGCTAGAGCTTCCCATTGCTCTAACCCAGGAGCAGCCCAGCACTGGAGTCCAGGGCAGTCACAGAATCACAGGATGGGTTGGGTTGGAAGACACCACTAAGATCGTGCAGTTTCAACCCCCTGACAAGAGCAAGGACACCTCCCACTAGCCCAGGTTGCTCCAAGCCCCATCCAACCTGGCCTTGAACACTTCCAGGGATGGGACAGCCTTGTTTTTTCAGGGCAAACTTGGCCATTGTCCTGCCACCCTCACAGTGAATAACTTGGTTCTGGAGCTGGTACCCTGTCACCATCCAGCCAAGCACCAAAACACTCCCATCACCTCTTGGTTATCATCTTTGCTGTTCCAACACAGATTATGTAGAAGAGATAAAGGCTGATGCTTCCAGATCCCCAGCCAGCAATGTGCCTGTCTCCCATGGGAAAACCTCAGTGCCTTGGACAGCCTCCCCTCCTGGCTGGATCTATTGCTTTTGGTTTGAATTTGAGCCTCCTGACAAAGAGTACCGTGGATCCCCCCCCACCTTCAGAGTGACATCCTTGCTGCTGCAAGATGTTATCAGGAAAGGGAATTATGTGCTACTGGAGAATGTACTCGTGCCTCGCAGCTACTGGGCTGCACAAATATGTGGAGTGTTGCCGATAACTCACCAAGGGAAGTCTGGAAAACGGATTCTGCAACGGAATAATTCTGCTTGTAGGGCTCTTATTTTATGTATTTCTGCTTCCTTCCTTCTTCTCCCTCCCCTCCCCCCACCTTTTCCATTTACATCTAAATGGGGTCTTTGTTTTTTCTGAGTTAATATTTAGTCACTTGTTCCTGGTTGGAGCCTCCTAGCTCGGTTTCTCAGAGCAGAGGCATTCCCAGGGGAGAGCAGGGGCCGGAGCAGGACGTGGATCCGGTGCCACGCAGCCCCTCCAGGTATTCACAGTCCACACTGGAAATGGCTTTTACATATGGATTTGGAGCTGAGTGAAGCAAACTTGCTAATTACAAGCACCCAGAAATAAATACCATGTCCTATATCACAGAGCCATTTAGGTTGGAAAAGACTTGTGAGATCATCAAATCCAACCCGTGACCCATCCCCACTTTGTCAACCAGACCATGGCACTGAGTGCCACGTCCAGTCGTTCCTTAAACACCTCCAGGGATGGGGACACCACCACCTCCCTGGGCAGCCCATGCCAGTGTTTAACAACCCTTTCCATGAAGGAATTCCTCTGTATTTGGTATAGCAAAAATCCAGGGCCGAGTCCACTTTCGAGGTGATTTTTCTCCTGTCCCCATCATTCACGTAACTTCAGTTAAAGAGACACTTCCCAAAGACACTGCTCAAACAAGGATGTATCTCCAGCCAATAACTTCAGATCCTCTCAGAGATTTGCATTAACTCCAGGAACAGACAAGGGAACCTGTCCATTAAGGGATTGATTTCCACTGAGGTATCAGCCCCTCTTTGTTCAACTACTGTCAGAGCAGCCAATGGTGCTCAGTTGATTTACAAGGCTCCAGCACTCCTTGTCATTGCTTTTTCCTGCCTTTTGCATTGACCCTACAAGTCTATATGTCTTTGCTTCTAGGCTTGTCTATATGTAAAAGTATTATGGTCTTATCTGCCAGCTGAGCTGCACCAGCTGGAACCCAAAGCTTGTCCTTATTTCAATACAAGACCCTGTGACATCATATCCTCTAAACTGGATTTGATTTCTGTTTGCAAATAAGCAGGGAAAATAATACATTTATAGGCTTATATAAAGAATCTGCTCAGAGTGATGCTGAAATAAATACAGGTTGGGTTACAACATACAAACAGGATAGTTTTTATAACCACAGACCGAATCACAGATTTTCAGTTCCACCATGTGGAGAAGTCCACAAGGTGAGACCTCAGACTGGTTCAACCAGACATCCTTCACACAGTTGCATGGAATTTTGGGGTCTGTTTTGTTTGCTCCAAGCATGTCCTCATTTTGCTCAAGTCAGCTGGGACTGAGACTTGGCTGTATGGCAGGATCCAATTTCCCAGGGAGCACAGTGGCTGAAAATCCAGGGATGCAGAGTTGGATTCAGCTCCTGGGTGAAGACAAGAAGATATCCATCACCATCTGATTGCTTTGCCTGCATTTCTTGGCAGCAGTGTCCACACACCCTATGAATTGCCAAGAAAACAGAAAATGCTGGAGAGGTTATGCAAAAAAATAGGTTTGTCTTTGGTGTGAGAACACCAAGAGTTGCCCATGACATGGATGGTCCCAAATTATCAGCCCACTTAACCACCAGGATGGAGATGGGCTTCATTGTGACCAGAAGAAAAGCAGGGCAGAGTTTGTGGAGAGAAAGGGAGGGGAAGTGCTGCCTGACACACACAGGGAGCTGTGGGGTTCAGGCCACAGAAATGGTGGCCAAGGAGCCCAGGAGGATTTGTGAGGGTTTAGAAGGGTTTGGGTTGGGAGGGACCTTTAAAGATGATCTAGTTCCAATCAGTGCCAATACTGTTCCTTGAGTACAGCACTGAATGATCTCCATTTGAACACTGAGTCATTGACTGCAACAATTTGGACGTGGTTATCTGGGCAATTCCTTCTGCTTGGGAACAGCTGAATTTATATTGGTAAGTGACTGTTAGAGACAAGGTGTGAGCAAAGAGAAGGGACCTATGTCCTGAGGCCTCTTAATAGAAGGTGGAAAGAGGGTTTTCCAGACATAGGCTGCACTGGCAGGCCACCCCTGGGAGGGCACAGACACCCACCCTGCCCTGCTTCCCTCTGTGGGCCCCCTCTCTGATGGCCAATACCAGCAGAGCAATGCCCTCTTCCCCCTCTTTTCAGCACGACCACAAATCCTCAGCGCACTGGCGTTTTTCAAAGTGAAATACAAGAAAATCCCATCCCTACACCCCCTTCCCACGCGGGAGATTTCCAGCAGCCCAGAATGAGATGCACCCATGGCCTTCAGCTGAGCTCTCCCAAGCAAACACACACGCCTTTGCAGACCCACACATTTAATTCTCACCAAAAGGAAGCTGAATTCGAGCGACGTGATTTAAGAACATTAGGTTGGCACTTGGCCCCAAAGCCCTTCTGCCTCCTCAGCCATTGACCACAGCAGGATGATTTCGCAGTGTAATTATTCTGCCTGCTGTCTTGAAACCACGCAGAGATCGAATTATATAACAATACTGTTTAAGCACTTGCAAAATGCACAATTTGATTAATCTCAGCAATGCGCCGGCTCTGAGATCTAAAAAGACAGCCGTGTGCATTTTAACAAAGTTAAAGCCCAAAGCTTTTTATTTCATCCTAATGGATAGCAAAGGTCATTCTCCATTTGATAGATGATGATAGCGCTGCTGCATTTGTCTTCTGGCTGGCAGGGCTGGATTCCTCTGAAGTTCGTGTTAATAAGATTCCTCCCACCACGGGAACTAAATTCTCCAGTGAGGCACTGGCACTGGATTTATCGTGAAGACACCCGTTCTGCATCCTCACAACGGGATAAATGCAACTCCCTATCACGCTGATGAGGTGCCCACAGCAGCTACGTCCTGATGGAACGGTGTTTTCCACGCCATAAATCCCACGTGGTGGGAAGTGACTCTGCCACTAGGCGTATTTCTTCTCCCCGTGACTCAGTCTGAACAACATTTTTCAGAAGGAACAGGTACCAGCAAAGAATTAAAGGGTAGATTCTACATTTTTCCCTCGGGAAAAGTGCCTAAAATAAAGCCATCAGCCCAAATCCTGGAGGGATGATATGTCTTTTCCTTGAAAAACCGCTCAGCAACATCCAGAAGTCAGGAGTTCCCAAGCTGGACCATAAATTAGCAGAGATGTGCTTAACGACGCTCTTGTGTCTGGCACGGTGAGAGGTGGATGGATTAAAGCTGTAGGAGATGTAGGGCCTCTCTTCCAAGAGGGAGGTGGGAGCCAAGGGGGGAAAATGAGACCAAACAGCAGCACAGAGCACAAGATCCTTCTGCAGAGGAGAAGGACGTGGTAGGAAGCTGAGGAGCAGACACAGATGCTGTGAAATCCCCAGAAGAGCAAACCCTGTGTGACAGCCTTCCTCCTCCTCCTCCTCCTTCTGCTGCTAAAGAAGCCCAGCAGACCATGAGGGAGGCAGTGGAAGGAAAAGCCCAGGAGACAAGACCTTCAGAGGAGAAATCCTACCTGGAGCATCAGCTCCTGAACTGGGTATGACTGACCTGATCCCTTGTCCCAGTAATTTATCCCAGCACTGTGGGTTTTCTTGAGGGCTGTTCCAGAAGGGAGATAGAGCATCCCAAAGACATGCCATGTCTTCATAGAATCACTAGAATAGTTTGGAAGGGACTTTAAAGCTCAGCCAGTTTCACACCCCTGCCATGGGCACCTTCCACTGTCCCAGGTTGCTCAAAGCCCCATCCAATCTGTCCTTGAACACTTCCAGGGCTGGGGCAAGAACAGACCCCTGATGTCTTGGGCACTCAAATGTGGACATACATAACCCTTTCACTGAGGTGGAGATATCCACTTGGAGTTTACCTCTGGAGATCCCTGTTTTCCAGCTGCTTCCTCCTGCAAAGGCAGGAAAGTCCTGAGTGCTGATGAGTGACTTGAAGTGATTGGAAATGCTTCAAACACGGGGGTTTGTCCTTAAATTACACGGCCCATTAACAAGCCTAAATTAAACCAGCACTATTAGCAAGAGATCTGAGGGGGAAGGTGGCTTCAATTTTCATACAAATGACACATAACTGAATACCAGAGATTTAATATACCAATAACAGCCCTTCACATCCAGTCTCACCAAATACAATTGCCTAAGTATAGACCACAGCCCCCAAAATCCAGAGGCTGACACTGGAAAAATCAGCAGAGCATAGAAAGCACCTTTTTTTGATTTTTTTTACATTGGTGTTTTGAGATTTCATGTTTGGAACTGCTCAGTACCCATGAGAAATGAGTATTAGAATTAAATACCCCGTGCAGGACTATTTTGCAGGTAGTGGGGGAATTGAGTTGGGTAGGAAGCTCTGGACAATTTGTTATCCAGGTTCCCAAAAGGCTCTTTGTATTTCAAAGTATCAGACAGTACCTGTGTTATTCTCCCTAAGCAGGACAGCCCATGGGCAGTGAGAAGTGCAACATGGTTCATGTGTGTCCATCACCTTTGGGGACAGTCCCACTTCTGTGTAACATATAGAATATCCTGAGTTGGAAGGGACCCACAAGGATCATCCAATCCAACTCCTGGCCCTGCCCAGGACAGCCCAACAATCCCACCCTGTGCCTGAGTGTTATCCAAACACTCCTTGAGCTCTGCCAGCCTTGGGGCCACAACCATTTCCCTGGGGAGCCTGTTCCAGTGCTCAGCTACCCTCTGGATGGAGAATCTTTCCTTTATATCCAACCTAAACCTCCCCTGACCCAGGCCTTGCACTGCCTTGAGTGATCACACACACTGCTGCAAACCCCCATGACTTCAAAGCCCGAATCACCCCTGGGCTATTTGATGGGCTGAGTGTTTCCCCAGGGGATCAAACCCCTCAGTCCCAAAACTCACAGGGCAGCAGCTGTGCTCAGAGCTGGCACATGATGAGCCCTGATGACCACCCAGCCCTTCTCATGCCAGGCAGCAGACATGCACACACAATGGTCCCTTTAATGCTGACCTCCAAAACCCACCTCATTTAGGGTGGTCACACAGCCCCCTCTGTCCATGTGACTTCGCTGCCTGTCTCTGCCTCGGGACAGGCAAAGAAATCACTGCAGTAAAGTTTAAAGAGCTGCCAGCACCCAAAATTCCTACTTATTAGACATAATCATAATCCTATAATGACAATATAGTACATTATAATTTGCAAGCAGGGGACATCTTGACATAAATTGCTCGTCTGTGATTCACCAACCCCAGTGCAATTATATGGCACATCAGTTATGGGGAATAAACTCTTTATCAACAGAACCCTGGAATGCCCTGGGATGGAAGGGACCCTCAAGGATCATCGAGTCCAACTCCTGGCTCTGCACAGGACACCCCCAAAAATCACACTGTGTGATTTATGGGCGAGCCTGAAAGGAGAGGCCTTGCTATGAGCAATGCTGCTCTTCCCCAGGAAAGGACTAATTGATGGAGATCTCAGCACCCACCACACTGAGGTTATTATTTGCACCCCAGAAGGAAAGGATGTCCCACTCACAGGGCAGGACTCACCTCTCCAAGCCATTGTGCAAATAAATGAATCCAGAAACATGGCACCTGGGGTCATGGGTTAGTGGTGGGGTTGGCAATGCTGGATTAAGTTGATTTGATGATCTTGAGAGTCTTTTCCAACCTAAATTATTCTGAGATTCTGTGCAAGCGACTTGTCCTGCAAAGCGCCCGCAGCCTGAGAGAAGCGAGGGGCCAGTTTTGAGTCAGAAAGCTGCATCTTGGTCCCCACTCTGAATTTCTGCTGCCTTTGGGGTTGCTCCAGGGCCAGGATGCAGCCAGACTCCCCTTTTCCAGGCACAGCCTTGGCACCCCAAGGATCAGCTGGGCACAGGCTTTGCTCCAGGTGCTGCAACGCTGCGGCAGCGGCTCCCGGAGCTGCCGGAGCCTTTAAGTGTTAAAACACAAACAAGATTTACTGGGAGCTGCTGCAGTTTCAGCAAGGCTGAGTTACAGGGCTCCCTCCCCATGGAATGCAGATGCTGCTGCAGGAACTGGATGCATTTCTTGGGGGGGGTGTCCCCTTGGAACCTCCAGCAGGAACCTCCACAGATCATACACCACATCCTGCTCTCTGCCAGTAAAACACAAGGCTGCATTTAAATAAGAAGCTGAGAGAGTCCCCAGGACTCGTTAAAGGTTATCACGGCTCCATTACTCATCCTGGAGGGGAAGGCAGAGGGAAGCAGCTGACTCACATCACGGCAACACCGAGAGGGACTGGCAAGACCAGAGCCCTGATTTTCCCCCGGCACGGAGCTGCTGCAGGAGCACAGAAAATTATTTTCCTCCATAACCGCACTTTTTCCCCGACTTTTTCTCCTCAAACGAAACTCTGACAAGCAGGAGAGATCCTTAATTTCCCAGCTGCGTGTGTATGCGTGTACCTGCAATGGGATACGCCTGCTTTTCCACCTGGATCTCAACATCCCTGGCGGTCTCCACATGCCTCACGTAGCCCCGGGGTCTGAGCCTCTTTCCAAAACATCCCCCACACGCTGCACATCCCATCCTCACCCCAGCTCGTTTCCTGCTCTTTTCTAAGGGAAAAGCCAGCTGTCAAGCCTGTACATAAACTACCCTAAAGCCACGAAGGGTCTTATCACAGCTAGAGAAGCCCAGAGAGCCTCAAGGACGTAGCAGAGCTGTCTCCCTGCCACGGGCAGGCTCAGCCCTGCTCCCAGCAGGGTCTGGGGGAGCTTTGGCTCTGCAGCACGGTGGGGAAGGGAGGCTGCAGGCAGGACTCTTGGAGAAAGGTCATTTCTTGGTTTGGCACTGAGTCAGAGATGTGTTTTCTTCCTTCTGACAGCATTAACCAGAACACCCAGATGTCCAAGGTATCTCTGGAGGAAGGAACCCATAAAGTTGGCCAATTCTTTCTTGGTTTAGGGCATGGCCAGGGCATAAAAACAGGGTCCTGGGGGCTGTTTATACCCAAGCCTGACCTTTCAACCTTAATTACTTTACAGCAGCCATTTAAAGACATCCACCACATCCATGCAAGCACCATGGTAACACCTCCTGGGAATGGCATGGCTAATGGAGAGCTGGGAGAGGGCTGCAAAAAAAGATGTTTCTGGCTTTCCCTGTGAAACTCCTCTCCCAGCAAAGCAGCCTTTGCTTCTTTTTCCAGCCGTCTGTGTTATTTTTGTGTCGTGTTGCTGGTTAAAAATACCCCTTGCCAGCAAGAACCAAGTTATTTGGAGCACCCTTGTTTGTCTTTGTTTGGGAAGAGCACACACCACCATCAGCTGCCTCCTTCCTCCTAAAAATCATCTTCTGCAAAAAAAAAACATTGATCCTGTGCCTGCTCCTTGGCCATGATGGGCTTTCAGCCAGGCCTAAAATCTCCAACACCAAGGGAAGAAGGACACAAGTGCCTGTCACTTGTAGGGTATGGGGAAGACTTTTCCATTCTCTTCCCTGGATATCAAAGCTTGTGGCTTTTAAAGGAGATCCTGCAAGCACATTCCTGTCTGCAGGAAAAACAATATGGGTCTGAACATCAAGATGAGCACTCTGGGAGGTTTTTGCTTGCTGAGCATTTCCATGACACCAGATGCCCTGAAGACACCAGGAGTGAGAAGCCAGTAATGACCATAAATAATCTGTGAGTGAAGCTGGAGCTGTTCATGGAGCCAGCACAGCCCCAGGACACTCCTGCAGCTGCCACTTCAGAGGGACAAACAAGATGGAAAGGGTCCCTGTGACCCCTCTCCGTGGGCATGTGGGGAAAGGCATGTCCAGGAAACCCAAAGTCCCTTCAGGATCCTGAACAAAAACAATTTGAAGGTGCCAAAAGCCCAGGTTGTTCATTAGTAACCACAGCCCTTAACAGTGTCCATGGAGCATCCCCCCAATGTTACTCTCCCAAAAAGCATCGTATGACTTGATAGGTCCAGCTAAATTATCTCCCCCACTTCTTGGCAATCATTTGTTGTTTTTATTTGCTGCAGGGCATTCTCAGACTCAAAAAAATTCCTGGGGAATCCTGTGCTCAGCAGTGCCGTGCCCTCATCAATGAATCAGCCCTTTCTTTTCCCCCTCCCAGGCAGCTCTTTTTTTTCCAGGCTAAAGTAATCAGGGAGTAAAAGTCTGGAATCCAACCACAGGGAGCATGATGATATTTAAACAAGCTGGTTCGACTTGCTTTTGTGATGGCCCCTTTGGTCAAGGCTTGAACATGCTGATGCATTTTGGAGTGGAAAGCAGAGGATGGGTTTGCTCTTGGGGGTGAGGTTGGAGGCAAAGGCGTGGCCTATGGTCTCCAGTATTCCAGAGAAAGAAAGGAATTTCTTTAATTATTTTTTTACTTTTTGTTTTTACTAATCTGAACAGGGGTGGTTTTGATCCAGCCTATGGCCAACCAGAATCCCACCGCTGATCCCCCTCCATTCTGCAGCTGCCACTGCACGTGGGACAGTGTGGAAGAAACCCCAGAGCACCAGAGGTGACACTGCCCCTCCCAATGGCTCCTATTTCCTCATTTCTTGGTGTTTCTCATGTCTCCATGCACCCTGTGCCTCCATTTCCCACTCATCCTCCCTCAGCATCCCTAGAAAACACATCAAAGCCCTGCACTCAGCAAGGGCTGGAGCAGCCCAGTCCCCTGCTTTCCAAGGTAAATAATGACTTTGATTAGGAACTATGCCTAATTAACCGCGAGGAGCTGATGACTCAGCCGACTGTCAAAAGCTTTTTCGCTCTGGTTTCCAGTTTTCACAGCTTGACCCGGCATCTGCCCCCGTGTGCAGAGCTGGAAACCTGGGCAAATCCGAGTCACACCAACCAGGTCCTCCAGGCTGGCCTCAAGCTGTGACATCTCTTTGAGAGAGGCTGGTAAAACCCCTCCTGCCAGCCTCCTGAAAGGGAGATTGGTTTTGCCCTCATTTGGATTTTAAGAAGCAAACAAGCTCTGTTGATTCAGACATCGCGCTCAGGCTCGGGCTGGTAAATAGTGCAAGGTTTGCTCTTTTTATCAGCTTGCTCGGCAAATCAATAGGAGGACTCAAAAACGTATTGTCATCATAAACGAAGGAATTCATTAATGCCCGTTGTTTGCCTCCATGTTTTAATGGAATGCAAAGCAAATACATCCGAGGAGCGTTCGTCAGCATGAGCCAGGGCAGGACCAGGATCTCCTGCCACGTCTAATTTGTCTGGGAGAAAGAGGAGATGGAGGCCAAGAGGTGGCAGGACCTCGGCGAAGATGACTGGAGCCTTGGGACTTGCATCTCCCCTCCTGTGCACGCCCTGAGGGGAAGAAATTAATCTTTTGGACGTGCTCTCCGACACCTCTGCTCCCTGGGAAGCACGTGGGGAGTGGAGGGATGTGGCTGGGTGAACTCCAGAGCCCGTTATCTCAGCAGTGGGAGAGATTTCATCTCGTTTAACGCCTCTGGACAAAACGCTACATGGGAAAACTNCGACAGCCGTGTTGCCTCTCCATGAATCACCAGGAGCAGATGTCCTGGAGGTTATATGTGTTCAGCAAATACGTTTGTTGGCACCAGGCTGAGCACTTTCCTTGCAGCGCTTTTGAAGTGCAAAAGGGGAAAGACGCAAAGCGTCGGCTCTGCTGCCGTCACGCCGTTTCAGGAGCAAGAGCCCACCATGCCATCCCATCCCATGAGCATGTGTTGGAATCTATAGGGGATCTGGGCATGCCAAGGGGTTCATGTGTCCCTCTTCCTGAGCAAACCCTCCTTCCAGGTATTGGGGAACGAGGTCAGATCCAGAGACAATGCAAAATCCAGCCCTTGTGCCCTTGCCCATGTCCCTCCTGGGACTTGGCAGTGGGAACAAGGGAAATCCATGGCATTTGCCCAACATCCAAGTACCTGTGAGCATGGCTGCCTGGAAGGCATTGTGAATATCTTAATAGATTTAAAATCTCTTCAAGTTGATTACTCCCCACTTGTTCAGCAGCAGAAATGACCAAGTGACCAAGCAGAAGTGACCGAGTTCTGCACTTGGCTTGGGGCAACTCCCAGCATCGATACAAGCTGGGCAATGGAAGGGTCGAGGAGCAGCCCTGCCAATAAGGACCTGGGGGTGCTGGTGGATATGGGGCTGGACCTGACCCACAAGGCACTGGCAGCCCAGAAAGCAAACCACAACCTGGGCTGCATCAAAAGGAGTGTGGGCAGCAAGTCAGGAGAGGGAATGTCCCCTTGTACTCGGCTCTGGTGAGATCTCACTCACAGTGCTGCATCCAGCTCTGGGGCACACGGTGTAAGGAGGACATGGACCTGTT
Source organism: Scytalopus superciliaris (assembly GCA_013400415.1). Classification (NCBI taxonomy): domain Eukaryota; kingdom Metazoa; phylum Chordata; class Aves; order Passeriformes; family Rhinocryptidae; genus Scytalopus; species Scytalopus superciliaris. The sequence continues at coordinate 9,942 of VXBX01000230.1, read as the reverse complement.
GGAGAGGGCCCAGAGGAGCCCACAGAGGTGCTCAGAAGGCTGGAGCACCTCTGCTGAGGAGACAGGCAGAGAGCTGATGCTGTTCAGGAGAAAAAGAGGAGAGGAGAGGAGAGGAGAGGAGAGGAGAGGAGAGAAGGCAAGGCTCTGGGGAGACCTGAGAGCCCCTTTCAGTGCCTAAAGGGTATAAGAAAGAGCTGGAGATGGACTTGGGACAAGGGCATGGAGTGACAGGACAAGTGGGAATGGCTTCAGACTGACAGACAGAAGGGTTAGATGGGATACTGGGAAGAAATTCTTGGCTGTGAGGGTGGGCAGGCCCTGGCACAGGTTGCCCAGAGAAGCTGTGGCTGCCCCATCCCTAAAAGTGTCCAAGGCCAGGCTGGATGTGACTTGGAGCAACCTGGGCTGGCGGAAGGTGTCCCTGCCCATGGCAATGGTTTTGGACTAGATGACCTTTAACCGAACAGCTCTATGACTCTGTGACCCTCCTGCTGTCCCCACAGTAAGTCATCTTGGCACAGCCCCTGCGCTCTTACGCAGGGATTAATCTGGCCCCATACAGTGCCTGCCTCGAATGGAGCTGCAGCCAAAAACAAGCTCATTTGCACATATTTATCATCAGAAAAAAATAGCCACTCACTGATCCAGAACATTCATCTCTAAATATTTACAAAGCATTATTTATCCGAATGAAAGAGACATTTTTCACTCAACAGACCAGGCATATGGTAGCGGCGTGCGAGAGGAGATGGATTGCGCCGAGTAATTCTAAACAGATTTAATGCCAGCAATAATTATTTGTAATCAGACAGAAAGTTCCCTGGGTGATAACCGAACATGCAGCATTTGAAAGGAATTGTGCCGGGCCACATTGTTGGATACTATTTGTTCAAACATTCTTGTTGTGCCTCTTGCTACGCCAGTGCAACTTCAACCTGCATTTCCATCTCCCTTGGGGAAGGAAAAAAAAAAAAGGAGGGAAAAAACCCCTAAACCCCAAGTCCTCTGTCATTTATTTCGAGCATGTCTTTTAATTACAGTGCTGCATTTAGATAGTGTACAAAATATTCCGGGCTGGATGCCTATTTAACAGACTCCCCAGTTGCTGCTTGAAGCTGCTCGGCAGAACACAGTGTGAATCATTATAAAATCTCTCACTTCGGTACATACTCCAGGAAAATGGAGAACCAAATGTACTGACAGCAAACATTTAAGAAAGAATGACACAGGAGGAGGGATTTTGTCAGGCTTTGGTTTTCCAGAGGAGTTTGACGGATGCTACAGAAGAACCCAGTAGGTTCCCAGCCCTGAATCACTCGAGGTGTTTTGTGTCACCCACCTGTCCTCATGTCAACATGTGAACACACTGAAACTCCCCAGGGGCTCTGTTCTCCCAGTTGTTTTTGTAATGCTGGGAGAATGCACCTGGAGAAGGTGCAGAAACTTTTGGCATCTCTTGCAGTCAAATCATGGGTTTGTAGGATGGTTTGGGTTGGAAGGGACCATGGGCAGGACACCTTCCACTAGACCAGGTTGCTCAATGCCCCATCCAACCTAATCTTGAATGTTTGCAGGGATGAGGCATCTACCACTTCTCTGGACTATGTAGTTAATTAATTTTTAATGGTGGTTTTATTCTCTCTCTTGTCACCTCCTGATTTTGACTGTGGGGGAAGCAAGAAGGAGGTGACTGTCCCAGGAGCCTGTGCCCCTGCTGGTGCAGAGTCTCTCTTCCCCCATGGCACATCACTGGGACTGCACTGGGACAAGTGGAAGAATCCAGAATCATAGAAACACAGAATTGTTTGGGTTGGAAGGGACCTTCAAGACCATCTTGTTCCAACCCCTTGCCATGGGCAGGGACACCTTCCACTAGACCAGGCTGCTCCAAGCCTCATCCACCCAGCCTTGAACACTTGCAGGGATGGGACATCATTTCCCCGTAGCCTTGGGACCGTGACCCAGTGGCACATTTGGGAGCTCTCTCTGGCCCCAGACAGGCTGGCAGTGCCATATCCAGGTGATCTGAGCTCCCTCACTGCTTGTTTTTGTCTGGGAAGGTGAGGAGAGATGGCAACACAATGCCAAGGACAGGTTGGGCTGGAAACACGATCCCGGTGCCAGACAATGACACAGCCAGAGGTGAGCAGGGCACACAAAGAGGCTAATGGCATATTAATGAACAATAAGATCTACCTGAGAACAGCTCGTCCATCTGCTGAATAAGCCCCTGTAAGGAGCTTATGTGCTGCCCTTACCTGGGCTCTTTGCTGTGCACCAGGAGGGTGCAGCAGCACCCAGACCCTCCCTGCCCCTGCTGGGCTCAGGGTTGATCCCCTGCCCACCAAGAGAAGAGCAAATCCCCACACTCAGCCCTCAAAAGCAACAGCTCAGAAAAGATTAAGTTATGTTTCTGGCAGGGCTCAGGCTTTCCAAGTCCCCTACAATTACAGTGACAATTCCAGGGCTGCCGACGGCTGTAATCAGAGTCAGGGAAGCAGCGTGGGGGCTGCTGCAATTTAGGGGTGGATTCGTGGAGTTTCCAGAGGAAGGGAATGTCAGTTCCTGCTGAGGGGTGTAACCAACACCTCGACCTCACTGCCTAAACCCACACTGACACGCTGTGAGGGGTAACCCCGGCCCCGACAAACCCACAGCTAAAGGTCAAGGGTGTGGGAGGGATGAGGAAAAGCAGCACTGAGAGAGCATGGGACAGGTTTCATTCCTGGTCCAGAGGAATATGAGCCCAAAAGGAAAATTCTTTGAGTCTAATGCACTCACAGATGCTCAGAGTACCAATCTCCTTGTCTCTGAGAAAACTTATCCAGGAGAACCATGAACATTTATATCACCTGGGGACATTTGGCTGGTGTGTCTCAAAGCCTAACCCCTCCTCCAGGAGAGCTGAGGAGTTCAGGAAACCCTTGGCAGCTTCACTTGGGGGATCCAGATTTCATAAAGACATGTGCATTCCACCAACCTCCAGTCCTCTCCCCATGTCTGTTACTGTATTCCAAATAAACCAAGGGAGGTGATCACCAAATTTGGGATGGCAGCCAAAGAGAAGTAGGATTTTCATCTTCAGCTGCAGGAGGGGTACCAAAAACTCCCTTATTCAGCAAAGTCTATCCCTTGCACCTGAAAATTGGTCTAGCCTGCTTCTAAATGGGATGGACATCTCTGATCCTTCAATTGTTCACGTTCAGAAAAGATGAATGGGATTTTGCTTACATTCCTGGAGCACTTGGCTGGGCTGGAGCACAAGGCCAGCACACACAGGTTGTTTCAGCAAGTGGAAAGCTCAGGGGGAATTATCTTGTGCCTCTGAAGTGCTATTGTCAGGCTGAGCAGGTCTAGGGCTTGAGGATTAATAGTCAACATTATTTTAGGCAGGTAAAAACCACCACTTCTTCATCCTAAGGACTTACACAAGTGCAGAAGATGGGTCCTTGACTTGTTCTCTGCCATGGCTTGCAGCAATCCTGGGTGCTGGGATGCTCCTGGGGACAGTTTTGGGAGATGCTGGGAAGAACTTCCCATGCAACATTGGACTTGACAATAAATCCACCCGGGAGAGATTCACCTGCCCCTGCCAGCCCCAGCAGGACACGAGACGTGAGTCCTGCCACAAACATCCCCCAGCACTGACACTGAATTTCAGACCAACCTCAGCTCCCCGTACCTCATGATGGCTTTGGTGTGTTCCTGAGCAGCTAAACTTTGTGACAACACTCAGATTTCCCAGTGCTGGGCTCAGAGGGGAAATGATCACTCTCTATTGCCAGCATCAAAGCCATGCTCTTNCTGGGGAAGGCTCTCAGGAACTGTTCATCAAATTTGCCCTTTTATAATGAGAGCCATCTAATTTACATGCTCGTTTAACACTTTACTCTGCATCTGACAGCACGTTCCAGCTCCCTCCTCCCTTTACCCAAACCCCAGCCCATTTACTAAAACAGCATTTCCCCTAAATCCTAATTAGGTCACTGTGACCCCCCATAAAGCTTCCTCAAACCCCTTTGTGTTCAAACAGCAGAGCCTCCCAAATGCTTTATCCAAACACCCTCGTCACGAGGTTAAGCATATTCCAGTCCAACGAATTAACAGATCTGCAGGCTCTGTCTGATTAACAGCACTGAAATGCCTAGGGAGAAAAAAATAGGGAAATCACTCCTAGGTCTGTTCCTGCTGTGGAATAAACACCCTCCCGCTGCAGGGAAGCCTCTCCTGCTTCCCTTACATGACCCCTTCCCAAATCTCAAGCGTGGTTGGCAGCCCACAGACCTCCTTGTGGGGGCCTATCCCAAAAAGCACCAAGAGGGCTTTATGATCCACCTTTCTGGAGGCTCTCAACTGGCAGGAAATACTCAGACTAACTGATAAAAAGAGTAAATTTTGCCCTAAAGCACTACAGCAGCAGCAACACACAGCAGCTCAGAGTGGTTCTGCTGTGCCCACACTCCTTTCTCTGGGCATCCCTCCCCATGAGCATCCTTCATCCCGCTCCCTCCAAGCTCCTGCTGCCTCCCTTTTCCCTGCACCACTGCTTGCCCCATTTTTGCTGTGTCCAGACCCCACCACTCCATGCCTACCTCACCTGCCTCACTGTGCTGGTTTTAACACCCTCCTAAAACCAGCCCTGGGAGCTCCCAGCATAGCTAGGCATGTCTTATCTCCCCAGCCCCACAGAAAGGCTGGGCTCAGGCACAACACCTGACTGTGCACAGGCTCCTTAACCCTCCTGAGCATTCAAGGACTATTAACAGCATTAACTGCACTTCTGTTCACCAGCACAGGACCCTCACAAGCTCATTTAGGGGGGCTTTGCACTTGTGCCCCTCCTTTGTACCTATAGCAGGGGCCTTGCTGGAGGGCCTTGTGTTAATCCTGATATCCACCCATCTAATGCAAGGAGGCATTTTCAGATGTTCCAATACGGATCCCAAATAATCCCTTTTGTGCTGTTTTGTTTTTTTTTTTGTTCTTTTGCAAATATCATGGGATAGGCAAGGAAAATAAAAATAAAGAATCATGTGGTGCTATTAATAGTCATTCCTCCTATTACCATAAGCTCAGGGTCACTGGGATGTTGTGGATGCAAGTCAGGGAGCTCACAGTAATACTCCCCCAGAGGGATTTCCCAGCTCAGCTCCCAGTTTGCTGCCGGCAGAAACGGCCCTGTCAGATCTTTCATCAATTTAACAAGCTCTGCCTCAAAATTAGTTTTGAGGTCTTTCACCCCCAACAATCCCATTACCCCATGGTCCCAGGATCCTGCAGCCACGGGCTGATCTCCTCGCAGATTTATTCCTGCCCAGTTCACAGCGATTTGTTTTTCTGCTGACACGGCCCTTCCAGTTAAATCAGTTTGCTTCCCTCCCTGGTGTTTACATTCCCACTGTATTTATAGACAGGCATCACGTCCTCTCCCAACCTCCTTGGCCAAACAGAGATGATATTTTTCAGCTCCTTGCCTAAAATAGGTCCTTTTCCCCTGCCCTTCCCAGAGACCCTTTGCTGCACCTGCTGCGATTCAAACTCAGCCTTTTGGGGGCAAAGACCAGCACCCAGTGGCACACTCCCAAAGGGATTTCACAGGGTGCTTAAATATTTCCTCATCTTTATTTTGCTTATTATGCTTTAGGGTCACACTTGCTTTTTCCCCAGCAGCATCACATGTAAATGGCACATAGTGAATGCGTGAAGGTCTTTCTCCTCCCTCTAATTTCCACCCATGAGCTCACAGTTCAGTGGAAAATCTGTTTCATCTCCAAAAATCCATGAGCTCCCCCTTTGCAATATGGCATTTTGCCCTGTTTTATATCACTTCTAACCCCTGCCCTTGCCTTCACAGCCCTTCCCTGGCCACAGGAGCCACCCTGACCCTCAAACTCCCACAGTAATCTCCTGTCAGCACACAGCTGATGCATTAGGGAAGGCAGACAGACAGCAGTCCCTGTGTTTTCCTTGCCTAGAAAGTCTGCTCCCTTTCGAAGAAAGAAATTGGGTGACAGCAGGTTGGCCTGGCATCATCTATGGCAAAATCCACCCTGCATCCCATTTTCTAGTAGTACCTGCTGACAGCCAGAAGGTAAAAACCTCAAGGGAGAGCATCTTCATACCAGGTCCTCGTGCCAGGGATTTAATTTTCATATAGCTCATTAACTCACCCAGCAGCAAGCTTGCTGCCCACACTTCATAACTCCAATTATTCCCTCCATCCCCTTTTATCCCACAGCATCCCAAGCCTTGCAAGCTCAAGAAAATAAAATCATCTCAATGACTAGCTCTTTCTATCCCCCTTTTTCAAGTCTTTTCTGTTCTCCAGTCAGACAATATCACCTCTGACTTCTCTGTCCACAAAGGGCTACCTTAAGTATTTGATGTATGCACTGCAGGGAGAGGTACTCACTCCATTTCAGGTTATTATCTCACCAGAATGCCATATATTATCCAGCAATCTCCAGCCGAGCAGGGGGTCTGCTGCATCTCCACATTATCTTGTTTGGAGTGAGCAGATTGCTCACTATTTGGTTCTCACCACAAAGGATACACTAAAAAGGAAAAGAGAAAACATCCACTTAGGCTGCTGATATTATCCTGGTGGAAGTAAAAAAAAAAAAAAAGAAGAAGAAAGGAGTAATTGCTAATGGCTCAGGATTCCAGCCCTGGAAGTGTCCAAGGCCAGGCTGGATGGGGCTTGGAGAAACCTGCCCTAGTGGAAGGTGTCCTTGCCCACAGCAGAGGGGGTTGGAATGAGATGACTTTTAAAGATCCTTTCCAACCCAAACCATTCTGTGATTTTGAGTATCTCAGTGCTTCCAGCATGTTTGGGATTGGCAAATCCATGTGCTCCAGGCCAGGGGTAGTGGTGAAGCAGGGATGAGCAGCACTGGTGAACAGAGATGCATCAGCATCAGCCTCACGCCAGCAAATATAAAGCTACCTGCGTGGTCTCCATCACTGTGGCCAAGGAAAAATCCTGCTGACTGGAGCAATGTGGAGCCAGCTGAGACAGGAATCACAGCTTCCTGATGGAGAGGCATCAGGAAAGGGGGAATGGCTCCTTGGATTTCATGTTTCTGAAGGGAAGAGACCCCACGAGCATTTCTGCTCTCCGGCAGAACACACCTCAGGGACTTCACAGGGATTTCACAACTGCATCAGTGCGAGTCGTTTATGGATTTAAAGAGATAAGACATTTCTCATGCCCATGGTAATCAATTCCTCTGCTCAATTAGCCTTACAGATCTAAGAAAAGATGGATCTTATTTCTGGACCAAAAAAAAATATCAGCACCTCCACAGATGAGCACGTGGATAATCAACCAGCCTTTCCCCCTGCAAAGAGGGACAGGATCTGGGTGCCAGGGAGGGCAATAAAGGGAGAGCAGGGGCAGACAAGGTCCTGCCCTGAGGCTGGGAAGGTATGGAAATTATCCAAGGCAGGACTTCATATTGCAGACCCAGTGCCTGTCCCCAGCTGCCCACTCCTGGGCCTCACCCGTCATTTGCCTTTGCTGGAGGGAACGGCTCGGAAAAATCCATGTCCATGTCCTCTGAGACCGTGGCTGGGGACAGAGCTGGTGTTGCAGCTGTGCCTCCAGCAGGGAAAGGGATTTAACCTGCTGAGGATGATCTGGCTGGGGACAGGGAGAACCTCAAATCCAAGTGATTCCGCTCCCCTCCTCACTCCCTTCCCTGAGCTGGCTGGATTTTCTGTGTCCATGCTCCTGGACAAGAGGCTGGGGCACTGAGGTGTCCCCAGGAGAGAGCAGTGCAGCCCAGAGCACAGCCCAGGGAGCTGTGTCCCCACCGTGTCCCTGCTCTTGTGGGTCACACTGCGAGCTCAGCCACCACCCACAAACACAACATCTTCTGCCAGTCACAACTCAAGCCTGAAAAGAAATAAAGAAAGCCTCAAGCACACAGAGCCCATCCCTCAGCCCGGAGCGCAGCACCCGCCAGTCCCCTCGGCATGGCAGGGAAATAGGGCAGGAGTGGGAAAACATTGGGGTGGGGAGGGTGTGGCTGCTCCCAGACTTCTTCCTACACCTTCCCCAGAAACATGTGGCAGTGTCTGGTGTGGGTGCAAGCCCCTGAAGGAGACAGAGGGGTTTAATCCTGCACGGCAGCGCTCGGCATTCCCACCTGGGGCTGCTCTGATCCCTGCGGACACGTGCGCTCTGATGTGATTCATCGGAGATGGTTCCTTGCTGCTTTCCCTCTCTCCCCACCCTCGGCAGTGCCTCTCCAGGAGGACAAAACCCAACCCAGACACTTTCTGCAGGAGTGGAGCATCTGCCCCGGCTCCCCTGATCCTCTGCATTAGCTGCACGGAGGTCAGAGATTAGCAGAAGGTTTCCATCCCTATCCCATGGCCTGCCTTTGTATCATCCTAATATCCCACAGCAGCTCAGAGCAGTGTTTGCCCAGCACCAAGCACGTTTTACTGCGTCTGCTCTGCAGCTCCCACTCTTCTGTGCCGACATGGAGAGGTGCTGGAAACCCAAACCCTTCCCCACCAGGATATTTTAGTTTTCCTATATGTGTTAGTGACTTTAACATTTGCATCCTTTGGGCCCAGAAATCCCAAATGCTGCCGGGATGAGTGGGCAGGTTGGGCTGGGAAATTTTCCCATTGCTTTAAGGAGTGGAAACTGGCAACCCACGGGTGTTCTGTCCTTCCTGAGAGGATTCATTCTGGTGTCTAATACTGAGAGATTAATTAAGCTTAACCTAAGCTTAACTCCATGGCTTCAAACATAAGAAGGATGTGGAGCTGCTGGAGTGAGTCCATATGGAGGCCGTGAAGATGTTCCAAGAGCTGGAGCCCCCCTGCTCTGGAGCCAGGCTGGGGGAGCTGGGGGTGTTCACCTGGAGAAGGGAAGGATCCAGGGACACCTGAGAGCCCCTTCCAGTGCCTAAAGGGGCTCCAGGAGAGCTGGAGACGGACTTTGGGCAAGAGTCTTGAGTGACAGAACAACAGGGAATGGCTTCTAAATTGTCACAGGGCAGGGTTAGATGGAATATTGGGAAGAAATTCTTCCCTGTGAGAGTGGTGAGGCCCTGGCACGGGTTGGTCAGAGAAGCTGTGGCTGTTCTATCCCTAAAAGTGTTCCAGGCCAGGTTGGACAAGTCTTGGAGCAACCTGGGCAATAGAAGGTGTCCCTGCCCATGGCAGGGGGGTGGGACTCATGGGTCTTTAAGGTCCCTTCTAATCCAAACCATTCCATGATCCTATGATTCCATGAAAGCAGGAAGATTAATATCCCCCCCCAGCATTTCCATTGTCTATGATCCTTGCAATTCCAGGTTCTCTCATTTTCCACAACAGACTCACACAGGTTGTATCTCAGTTTCAGGAAATCCTGATGTTGGCTGGATGCTGCAGCGGGTCACCTTTTATCAGATATGACACCTCCTCATCCCCCAAAATCCTACCTGAGCAGCAGTCAATGCCCTGCCAATGTCCATCTCCCACATAATTACCACCCTCTCTGTGCCCCTATGGCCATGCCAGTGGGGCATCCCCATCCCTCTGTGCCACTGGCTTCAAAATCCACCATGGATTAAATAATCCTGCATTTGGTAGGGAAGTAATTGGTGCCACTCTATGAGCTATTGCTTTTGGTAGTGAAAGCCTCTGTTCCAACCCAATTAGCATGACACTCCAAAGAGGCAAAGGACAGAGCTGTGATAGCTCAGGGTTAAAAACAGTGAGTGGATTCGGATTGGATGGGGGGAAAAGGTCACACAGACATCAGAACCTTAATGCAGACCCTGTCCCAGCTGTAATTGTGGATTGAGTGGAGGATTCACCATGGACTTCATCACTGAGGATGCTGCAAAAGGGCATCTCAGCAGAGATGTATCTCCCATCCACCCCCCTGAGATGTGCCCTGGGAGCTGAGAGCCCACAAATGGGATGAAGTTCAACAAG
>VXBX01000229.1:359770-393023 GCA_013400415.1 Scytalopus superciliaris | reverse complement strand
CTCGGGCCCGTCCCCCCCGCCGGGGCTGCCGGGCAGTGCCCCCGGGACACTGGGCTGGGCTGGGGGAATCCCCCCGGGAGCGGCCCCGATCAGTGGGTGTGCTGGGCTCGGCCCGTGCCCGCGCAGCTCCCATCCGGAGCTCGCTCTGGCCGCGCTCAGCCTTGCTCTCCCCCTTGGCATGGGCAGCTTCACCCCGCTGGCACCCCGGGGCTGGTGCTGGCACGCCGCGGAATCCGGGCCTGGCACGCAGGGCTGTGCTTGTGGTGACTGTTCTGGCACGGCTCGGGGGGTTTTAGGTGGAGATGTTACCCAATCGAGTTGTGTTTTTATGATTTTACGCTACAGCTTCCCCTGGAAGGGGCAGAGCAGTGGGACAGGCCTGGGGAGGGCCTGAAGGCATCTCCGGATTCCTTTGCAGTCATTCCAAACCCTCCCGCATCCATTTCTGTGTCACCTGCTCCAGGTGACCCTGCCTTGGCAGGGGGTTGGAATCCATGATCTCCAGAGGGCCCTTCCAACCTTAATGATTCTGCAACTTATATCTTGTAGGAGGGAAAACTCAACCTGATGATCGAGGTTGTGATAAACCCTCCTTTACAGATTTACCTTTGCTGCCTTGTCAGTGCTGTCTGTGTCTGTACTACCCTGCACAGGCAGTTTTGTGATTCAATTGCAAGTGTTAACTGGCAAGGAAAAATTGATGCCGTTAAAAATGCAACACAGAAATCCTTGGAACAGTGCTCAGTGGTAACAGTGGGGCAAACTTAATCCATGGCAGAATTTTTGAGAAGATGAATCTGTCCCTTCAAAAGCAGTAACTTAAATAATATTTAAGAAACAAGTCATCATCCTTCTATTTTTTCAAGCATCCCAAGCTGCCAGGGGTCTTACCAAAACAAGTTGTTTGCTGATGTGGCTTCTCTTGTCAAATCTGACCTGTTGACAGCAACTCAGGTGTTAAATAGTCTGAACTTAACCAAGGAGGTACCTGCAGTGGTGGTTCAAACTTGCTGCAGCCAGCATACAGTAATAGGTTAATTAGGTTTTTCTTCTCTGTGATAGTTAGCTTCATGAAGAAGGCCTTACTGAACAGCTGTATTGTGATATTTTTAATATAAAATTGCTGGTTGTAATTTCTGTCACTGAGTTTTTCCACAGACTGTATATCTTAAATGCAGCCTCAGCTCACATAGGTTGAGCTAAGAAGTTATTTGCACCCTAAGACTGGAGACCTGGCCAAAGGAAGCTTAGATAAAACATCAGATCCCTTGCTTTGTTGTTCTCCTCCAAGGAGCTGTATCCTTATTTCACTTTCCTTCTGATAAATGCCTTCTGTATTTGCCTTTGTTATTAGTAGTGGAAAACATCAATTCCTTTGCAAAATAGTGAAAGGCTCCCAGGACTTGTAGAGGGCAATAGATGTTTAATTATGTTGTCAGTTAATAACGTAACACAGCAATCCTGAAGTATTTTCATGCACTAACTTCATTGTTTGCTGAATTTGTGTAATTATTATAATAACATGCAAACTTTATGCAGAAAAAGTTAGCCTACTTAGCATGTCCTAAGAGACACACATCTAGGGAATAAATACACATTTGTGTATTATATATAAACACACATTTCTTTTGGAGCAGGACCAGATAACCAAAGTGATGCTTTCCTTTGAGAAGGGCACTGAGGTCTTTGTAATGTTTGAACTGGAGTGTACCTATATTTATTTATTTATAACTATCTGTATTTATTTTGTCTCTGTACTGACAGAGGTGCAATCAAACAGGAGTTGTGAAAAGTCGACCATTTTAGTGTAGTAGAATCGAGTGTGTGTAGGGAAAGATGCCAAGATTTGTGTTACTTTGGTTCTCTGTTCATGTTAGAAATCATTAGTTGTGCTTTTCCACAGGAGATGGGCCTTAGTGGGCAGTAATGACTTCTCATTTCCTTCAGGCCATGGTCTCTGCATGTTTATATTCCATCTATAACTGCATGGTTAGAAAAATAAGTGAAAATCAAACATACTAATAGAGAATGTGGCAAAACAGTAATATTTCATGTGACAATTACTTAAAGACAGAATGCTCTGTGTTAAAGCAATTAAATACAGGTGGGATATAGATTTTGGAACAAAAAAATTGCATTTCCAATTGAGACACCAGATAAATACATTATTGGTGGCAATCAGTGCTATTAATCTTACTGTTGTGTGAAAAAATCGTGTTGTGGACAAATATCCCTGTCTGGGTTTGTGGACTTTGGTGCTGCCCAAGAGCTGTATGTGCTGAAACTGCTTGTCCTCCTTTTTTCCTCTGGGCAATTTCCCAGTTCAAACCAGTGTTCTGGTGTGGTTTACACTTCCTCCAGTGTATTGCTGCTCAGAAAGAGCTATTATATTTTTAATTTTTGGGCATAAGCAGGGGTGCCTGCATTTGGGCTGGGAGGTGTTCTGTTCTGCTGGAAGAATTTTTGTGTTCTCGGTCAGTGCCTGTTTTCAGTGCAGGTGAATCTGCTTGGCACAAAGTAAAAAAAAAAATAACCTAAAACCTAAAAAAACCCCCAAACCCTCTAATTTGTTTAGTTTCCCACAGGTTTTTAACAGCCTTTACTTTTCTGCTCAATTTTATCCACTGAATTTCTGAAGCTCAATTTAAGCACTAGAGTAAAATAGTCTTTTCAGATAACAGAGTGCTCATGAATTTACAATTACCAGATGATCTTTTCCCAGGAGGATGTCCTCACCATTGTGTACCCCAGGGGAGTGCATCTCTGTCTCCACACTGCATATTGTAGGTGTCAGTGAAGTCCAGTTGTGTAGGAACTCTTCCTTCTACAAACTCACTTTGAGCTTTAGGTGTGGTGGGGTTTTTTTCTGTGCTGCAAAGTGGGCAAAATAACTGGGAGAATAAAGCATTTAGTCTTGTAGGATCACACTGAGAGGGGATGAGCCTACTGAGAGGAAACAGGACTAATGTTCTTTGTGCAAATACACCTTTTGTTCCCTCAGCAGAGTAATGAATAAAATAGTAACTCATTTGAGTTATTTTTTTCTCTTTCACAGGTTGGACAGTAGCTTAGGAGTGCTGATGTTCCACTGTGTGCTGTTAAACAAAACCATGCAAATTCCTGAGGCTATTTTTTCTTATGCAGTTTAGGATCATTTAAGAGGTTTTAAACTTCCAGGTAGCTCAAGAAACCCAGGACAAACTTAATGCAGAGCCCACTCAGATTGTCACTTTTGGACACAAATGAGGAGCAAGGCTCTGGAAAGAGAAGCACGTTATTAAGACAAAGGAAGGTACAACCCCAAACTGAATATAAGAGGAAAAAAATTAATTCAAGCTAAAACTTTCGTGTCAGTCACTATCTGATTTCACTGAGCCTGCTTTGGGAAGAGGTGATGAGATGTGTCTGTAGCATGTGGTAGCACTGCAGGGGTGCTTGAGTGGAGTGAGGGGAAGCGATATCAGGGATAATTAAGTTCATATCAATCATGCTGCTCCTTTTCTTCCTGCAGTCCTCACCAGTCAAACACAAACCCCAAGGAATGAGCACATTTGAGTTATGAGTCTGCATGTTGTCATTCGGGTGCTTGGCACGGCTGGAGAAGGCGGCAGGAAGCTTGTGGGATTCAGAAGTGTGGCTTCAGTGCAGGGAGTGCTGCTGAAAACCAGGGTAGAACTGTGAGGAATTGGTGTCAGTGCCACTATTGCAAATCCTGGAGCTCCATCAGGTGGTGGGAGCTGTGCAGGCTCAGCCCTGGGGTGGTGCTTGGCAGCTGGGGCTGGTGAGACTGTACAGCTCCACACGTACAGAGCCATTTTCCCCCCTTTCACTGCACTGGGGATTTTAAACACGTGGTGACAGGAAAAACAGCACAAGGGAAGCAAATTAAGCAGGTATTTTTTTCAAAGCTTTCCTCATTGTAGCTGAGTGATCTTTGGTGGAGGAGTGACCGTGTGGGTGGATGACCCTGAACCCCTGTGCTGACAGGTGTGACATCAGCAGCACACAGAGCTTTGCAACACCAGATTCACTAGGATGAGAACATCCCACAGCAGGAGAGGCTGTGCCAGCAGGATCATTTATCAGGCTTCCCTGCTTCTGCCTGTGCCAGAAACCCTGCATGCTTGCTATCAGCAGGCCCCCAGAGACCTGACGGGTCTCATCTGTGAAAGGACATTGCAACTTAGGTGAGGCAGCTTGGAAAGACTATTAGAAATCATCTGCAAGTTAAAAGCTTCCCAAACTGCAGGATTAATATAAAGCAGAATGCTAATTAGGCGGACTTTGCAGGAATACACAGTAGATAGAAGTAAAACAGTAACCTGAACACCTTCCAAAAATAAGATTTTTTTTTTTTTTTACTAAAATTGAATTCTTTTAATTATACACACCCCTAGTAGTAAAACATAAAAATAGTACCTGAGTGATGTAACATAAAATTAAATAGCTTTTCTGCAACAGGTAGAGGCCAGGTTATCTGATAGCCTTTCATAAGGTATATTTTTTACAGAATGAGGTTCTCCTCATGCCCTGTGTGCACTTTATGATCTCAAGGCAGACTAAAAGGATAGCAATTGGAAATTGAGTAATAATATTTTTTCAAGGACATTTTTAACCCTAAGTAACAACCCATTCAGAGCTGTGTTAGATGAAAGCTCTTGTTTCAGAAAGGTGGAAGGAGGCAGATTCCTGTGGATTGAGGTGCTGCAGGTACCGAACAGGAAAATCTAGTGGTGACAGTAGAAAATTATTTAGAATTTCCAAGAATAAAACTTGATAGGGAAGTCCTGCTGTCAGTGGGTATAAAAGCTATTTAATACAGCTCTGGTTGGTTAGGTCTGCAATTAAATTTTGTCTAAAGGTGCTGAAATGCAACAGATCAATTTCTAGGTTTATTACAATCCTTGTGTCCTTCAGGCTTAATTTTAAGAAGAAATTCAGAAGCATTGCCTTACATGTGTTATGCAATTTAAACAGGTGTAGCAACACTATTCAGTTTTTCAAAGTACTTCAGACGTTTTCAGTTCATCACAGAACAAGCAGCTTCATCTTAAAAATTCCTTCTGAAACTACACGTGGGACTTCATGGGATCACCAAGGGACAAACTGGAGGTGCCGAGTTGTGCTCTCTGCAGCTCAGCCCCCTGGCCAGGCCTCCTGGGAGGGATTGGGGCTCTCCAGGGATTCTGCTCGGCTGGTGAAGGTCTGGGTGCAGAAACAGGCAGCTGAAAGGACAGTCACCTCTGCTGATTCAGAAGGATGTGATGGGAGCCAGTGCTCCTTAAGGGTCTGAGTCTGGCTCAGAGCTACTGTTCTAATTCATTCCTGCTTTGGGCATCAGGACCAAGTGCTTGTGTCTGTGCTGAACTGCATTTTCTGGTAGGTGTGTAAGTTAGCAAAAGCAAATAATGGGATTTATACCAGTTACAAGCAAGGTTTTAAGAGACAACAAAATTTATCATCAGTATCTGTGTAAAGGATTCTGGAGTGAAGCACTGAGGGGGTTGGAAAGTAATTTGATTTTTTTCTCTGTTCAAGGAATAACGTCATCCCTTTGGATATTAATGCAGGGGATCATGTGCTGTGTTTTTTGGCAAGGACATGAAAGTGCATTAGGGTGCTCTTGTTCTATCAAGGCTTTGTTTGAAGAGTGGTCTGAAAACAGCAGTGTAAATTGGGATGAAGTACTAGTAAAACATTTAATGTTTTAAAAACTGCATTTCTATAAACATTTTCAACTATTGTGTAAATTACCTGGACAAAACAGTTTTCCTTTCCAGCCCTGTTGTCAAGCTGTCTTTGCTGAGAAGGGGGTTGTAAGTCACACATCTGTCTGGCAAGTATTTTCGTTTCAGTATTCCAGGAGTTTTTTACTTCAAGATGATGTTGAGCTGTGATAATGTAGAAATTGGCTTTAAGGTTACATCAGGAGCAGTTAGAGAAACCCACTTGTTTCTGTTGGGAAAACAACATGTATTTTACATGGTCTTTTTACATGGCAATTTAACAATTAAGTGTCAGGAGAGAGGCCATAATCTTAATGCACAGGACTTGAGGTAATTTAAGACTTAAAAGAAAAAACACAAAATAGTACTTTCGGCACTACATTTTTTGAGCTTTTACCTGTTAGAATACTTGAAAATGTCACTCTGTGTTATTTATTTAATCAGAATTATAAATATTAGGGTCTCATCCTGATCCATGTAAATCAACATAGGTGTGGTGCTAGATTTTATTATGTTTAAGTTCTAAAGAGGAAGAAATGTATGTCTGCCTACAGTGATTCTGACAGACTTTTCTTCTGATTTCAGGTGAGAAGTTACATCTGTGGAACACAACCAGTAATTTAACAGAAGTTTAATGACTGTAGTTGCTATGAATGCTACAACTTGCTGACTGGCTAAAGATGAAATATATTAAGGCCCAAGCAATTGGTAAAATTTTGAAATTAAGGAACCTTGTCTTTAAAATACCTTTCTTGCATGACTGGGGGGAGTGAGTGGGATGGTTTTTCTGTGATCACTGTTATAAATGCTGTCTACAGGTAGTCAACTTGTCTTTCCTGAAGCAACAATCCTCTGCACCAGCTCTGAAGATGCCTGCACTGTGGGATGAGGTAGTAGGTTGTATAGTTTTAGGGTCATACCCACAACTGGGAGATAACTATACAATCTACTGTCTTTCCTAAAGCAGCAGGAAATCAGCAATGGAAACTTCTCAATTTTAAGCTCAGTGTCAGATTCTGCTGAACTTTTGTGCTTGTACTGCTTATGGTAGGAGAAAATACTCTGTAATAGCTGTGGGGAAGTGTGTTTAGAGTCTTCTGGTTCTTGGAAAAGCTAGATTATCATTCTGCATAAATTTTCCTCTAATGAGTAAAAAATTAAGATTCCTGTACATACATTGTGGAGTAATCAAATACAGATCACTGCTGTGGTGGTGTTTAATGTTGCTGAGTGAAATTTCAAATATCCTTTAGAGTGAAACTGTGGTTGGCTGTCTGAGCTCTTTGCTGAAGGCTGTGCTTCTCTGTCAGAGTGAGGTAGTAGATTGTATAGTTGTAGGGTAGTTATTTTACCCTGTTCAGGAGATAACTATACAATCTATTGCCTTCCCTGAGGAGTAAAACAAACTGCGACCCTTTGCAGTCAGTGGTGCAGTAAAAATACTCATTGAGTAAAAATAGATCTGTCAGATAAATTTAGGGTTGTAAAGCATCAGATTAATCAGTGCCAGAATGTGCAGGATTGCCAATCAGTGTGAATGGTGCTACCCCCAGATGATGTATTTGACTAACATGACTTTCCTCCCAAGGTGAGTGGCACAGTGCTGGCTGGAGATGGAAAATACCCATGTTCTCACATAGAGTGGAACACTCCATAGAGGGAAAATGATTCCAAATCACTTGGGGTTTGAATGTAAAATACAGGCAGCTCAGACTTGTACATTGGGACTTAAACTGTTACAAAACCCACATTTCTATAATGCATTAATATTCCATCACTTCCAACTGCTTGGTAAAAGTTGGAGTGGAAACTTACAATTATACTTAATAATTCTGCTTGTTTTTCTCCAACTCTTCTAGACTTAATATACAAAGCTGAAGTGTTGGCTGATTTTGGCTAAAACTGACCCCTTATCTTTTTGAGGGAGTGTAAAGCTGTGGAGCTGGAGCATCCAAGAGCCAGAACTTTTCTGCAAGGTGGTTATTGTTTTATAGAAAGACTTTTCACGCTTACTCATTATGTTCCTCCTGCTGTCCTAGGTGTACCCAGTCTCTCACTGCTTCTGCACTGGCCTGCCCAGTGAGCCCCTTGTTAGTAACAAAAAAACATGGAAATGCTCTTTGGGATGGCAAGTTTAGCTTAGAGTGGAAATAGAGCCATTCATGAGTGGTAAACTTGGTCAGCCACTGCTTGGTAAGTGCTAACAGTGTAAACTTGGAGTATGTGCCCAGGCCTAAAGGCAGAAGACCCAAAGCAGCTGGTGAGCTAAAGCACTTCACAGAGCAGCTGCTGAGTGAGAAGAACTGCACAAAGGAAGCATTGGGCTCCTAGGAAGAGGTAGTAGGTTGCATAGTTTTAGGGCAGGGATTTTGCTCACAAGAAGGTAACTATACAACCTGCTGCCTTTCTTAGGGCTTTATTATAACACCGGGACCAGTTGGGCTCCAGCCTACAAAGCTCTGCAGCTCTGGCACATGGAGAGAAAGGACAAGGCATTTCCAAGCATGCTGAGGCTCAGTGAGACCTGTGTGTTGGCAACTTTGGTCCCAAACTGAAGGGTAGGACTGATAGCTGAATGCACTGCTCTGGGGACATTGGGCTGTGATATCCTGGGGTTGTGGTAAGTAAGAGACTGTGTTGGGAAGGCAACTCCTCCCAGAGCAAGCTGTGATTAGGATGGAGGTGGTATGAACTTCTGAGCATTGAGGTAGGTACTGATGCTGTGTGCTCACCCAGGGAGCTAAAGCACCCCTTTGGCTTGGTGCATTTCAAGTGATAAAACTGTGGTTTTCCTTCCCCAAAAGAATGAGATCACAGGTCCCCTGAAAGCTGGTGCTTTCTCAGCAGGCACAGGCACTGAATAAAACAAGCTCCCAATGGTGAATTATTTACAGTCCTGCAGAAGGGAAGTTTTCAGTTAAAAATGGTTTGTCTCTCATGGAATTATTAAGAATGAGTCCATATTTTTGGCACTACAGCACTAGTTCAGGTAGGGTCCAGCTGGACACCCTGAACTGTGGGGTGCAGAGACTTTTAACTGCTGAGCACCTTGTAGCAAAAATACTTTGTGCCTGCACCAAACACTATTTAAACTTTTGCAAATCAGACAGAATCCTAGATCATGAAGATGTTACTGTGCATATATTGGACATCCTATATGAATTTAACTGTACATTTGATTTAGTTAATAAAATACAGCATTTTGTGCAACTGATGGTGAATGGCCTTTACTTTCTGCAAAATAAGGATTTGAACTTGACAGGGAAACAGTGCCCACATTATTGAAATAAAGTCAAGACCGTGTTTGGTTTTCACTATAGCACTTTAATTATAGTGTTACTTAGAATTAGTGTTAATTATTCTGGTGTTAACTAAAAATTATTCTGGCATTAACTTTTGTTAAAGAGCTTTGGTACAACACTTCACTGGGGAGTGGGCAATTCTCATTTACAGTTGCTGATGAGTGTGCAGAAACTCTGCTTACTCTAGACCTTGTTTCTGAGCACAAGTTTAAATTGCTGCACAAAAGTCTAGACTTAGACTGTGCCTTGTTTTTTACATACCTGGTAAGAGAAACACCAATAAATTTGGTTCTAGTAGTACAGAATGCCTTAAAAGCTTCAATATACCTAACATTTTATAAGGGGTATGCTTACAAAGAATTTAAATAATCTGTGCCACCCACCCCAGCTGTGATCCCCCCATTGTACCAGATGCATTTGTAGAGCACCCCTTTGTGAGAGAGAGAAAGATAATTTAGGTCCTGGATGAAAATGAGTAGCTGGTTTATGGCACATTTAGAGTAATATGCAAGTTTTAGGTTTGATTTACCCATTTTTGCCCTATTACTGTGACACTAAATAGTAGCTCTCAGTGCTGCTGGGTTTTTTTGACTGTGCTCAGAAAACAAGAAGTGGAGGAAGCTTTTAATTTCTTTTTTTCTGAACTTACATCTCAGCATTCTCAGAACCAGAGTGTTGTTAAAATCAGAACTTTGATAGAGTCCTAAGCGTGTCTTGGGCAAAAGTACCTGAGTTTTGGGGTTAATGTCTCCAGCTACCTTCAGTGTATTGGGATAAGCAGGTCCTGCAGAGTTATTGCAGTATCAGTTTGTTCTTTAAAACAGTTAATTTGTGCTTCCCTTTACCCAGGGATGCTGAGCCTTTACCCCCATATTTCTCCTACTCACTCACTTACCTGTAAATGTATTTATTTCCTTGTAATTTCCTTTAATTGGCAGCAGCTTGATTTAAGTGATAAAGCTAAAACCAGAAAGGAATTAGGCTGTGGTTTAGCAGTCTTGTCTCATCAGGTTATTTCTCACCTTGACTTACCTGTGGGCTCCACCCAGTAAATGGTATCATAAGGGACAGGGTTGGTTTGCCTTTTTCCATGGATGAGGTGACAACATGGGAAGAATCTTTCTAATAAAGGAACTGGTTAAAGAATGCACAGCAAACAGTGCAGGAGGGTTTGCAGCAGCAGTAGAGACATGTTTACCACCCATAGTGCAGTGATTGTGTCATGGTGGTCTTGGAAACATTCCAGTGTTGCTCCAAAAATAGAATACAGCTTCAGTGCAGATCCACATCCCAGGAGAATTGTTTGTGTTCTGTGCCTTTCCATGCAAAAAGGTGTGCTCTGAAATCTCCCTGGTGGTGTGAAACCTGAGACCTGCTGGGCTTTTTCCATCCTTGAGCTTCTAGAGAGCACTCTTGGTGCTTGTGCCATGGCCACAGTAGGTGAACTGGGTGCATTAAAAATTCTCTCCCTTGTGTTGAGAGCGAGGATTGTGGCAGCCAAGAATTGCTGTTGTTTTCTGGTTTATATATTTACTCTGTGATTCTGTAGTTTGGGCTGTGTGGAAGGTCCTGGAGAAGAGCTGCCATCAGAGGTACATCCTGCAGTTTCACCCTGCCTGGAAAGGGTCTTCTCTGCTGGGGTGTCCCAGGTTGGTTGGGGGATCTGCATTCTTAACCATCAGTTTTGCTTTGTGCTTCTGTGTCCAGCCTGTGAGAACAGATGCACAAAGTCAGCCTTTGGCTGTTGAACATACAGAGAGGTGTTGGCAATACACATGGGGAATTTTCATGTCCCTTGATTGCCAGACCCAGTGCTGGTCATTTGACATGCCCTGTCACAGGCTGGGGGAGGGGGGAATGGATGGAGGGCACCTTAGTGAGGGAGCACTTTTGGGTGTGGGTTGATGACAGGCTGGACAGGCCCTGGCCATGTGCTCTCAGCCCAGAAAGCCCCATGCCCTGGACTGATCCCACAGCTGGGCAGCAGGGGAGGGGAGATCCTGCCCTTCTGCCTTGCTCAGGTGAGACCCCACCTTAATGAGACTTCCTTGTGTCCAACTCGGGGATCTCCAGCATAGGAAGGATGTGGAGCTGCTGGAGCAAGTCCAGAGGAAGCCACGGAGATGCTCTGAGGGCTGGAGCCAGGCTGTGAGAGCTGGGGGTGTTCACCTGGAGAAGAGAAGGCTCCAGGGACATCTGAGAGCCCCTTGCAGTGCTTAAAGGGGCTCCAGGAGAGCTGGAGAGGGACTTGGGACAATGGAAGGAGGGACAGAACAAGGGGGAATGGCTTCCCACTGCCAGAGGGCAGGGTTAGATGGGATATTAGATACTGGCTGTGCTGGATTAGTGGTTGGAGTCGATGATCATAAAGGTTTTTTCCAACCTGAATTATTCTATGACTCTGACATCTTTATGCCAGAATTTCTTGCTGCTCTCTCCCTTGGAGACTAGCAAGCTGGACTTAAGAATAGGTGCATACAGGTGGTTCATCTTTTTGCTTTACCAAGCAAATGATAAAATACCCAGTGTAGGCAAGGGGAAAATATAATATAAGAGAGAGGAAGACAAGTCTCAGATCCACTGGTCAAAAGTGTGACAAGTTCAGCTGAGTATTAGTGCTTTCATCTGAGACTCCCTAAAGAACTGCAGGCCCTCAACTCCAGAGACTTCAGTGTGTGGTGTGGCCTTCAGCCCTCGAGCTGAAGTTGTGTGTTTAATGGCAGTTCTGTAAAGATGAGTCCTGACAGGAGCTACTGGAGGCATCAGATGTCAGTGTATGTGCTGTTGCAACATGAGAAATCAGATTTGTTCTTCCTGCAGAGATGGTTTTGTGAAATTGGATTTTTAGACTAGTTTGTTTCAGACACTTAAAACCACTCCAGTGGAGAGGCATTGGAAAATCACACCATTCTATTTCAGCCTGTTGGATTAATGCAGTCTTCAAAATAAAGCTATTACAAGCCATGTAATGCTACTAAGGACTGTATTTTTGGAGACTGAAAAGGTCCTTTCTGAAATAGGAGAATGTTACTGAAAAAAATACTCCTTTGCCATTAAAACTCTCCTGTAATAGATTATTTCAAGGTGATTAAACCCAGCACAGCATAAAACCAGGGAGAAGGATCAAATCCTGCAAGTCCCAGTTCTGTGAGGGAGTTTGCTACTCCCTATATACATCACCTTATATATTACACACCCTTTAATACACTCCAACAACTGTGTGTAAATTGAAAGGAGCAAGCAGTCGAAAATCCATCCCAGGATCCCAAAAGGCTGTCACACATTAAAACTCTGGAAGTGGCTTTTCCTGCAGTGGCTCCTTAAAATGAAGAGGGACAAGGAAGAAACAGAGAGAGGTGTAGTTTGAACTTCCTAACTCCTACAAAAGTAAATTTGTACATGACTAAGCTGTGACTGATGCTGTTAGGTCCTGCTACGTAACACTCAAGTGTGTCTCATGCCAAAGCAAGCAGCCAAAGGCTTTCCTCAGTATTTATTTTACAAAACAGTAAGACTGAGGCTGTTTTTAGAGCCTGATGTAATCCCATGCTGATGGTTTCTTCATCAGCTGGCAGACACTGCCCCAGTTGCCTTATCAGACGTGCTGTGAGGATGGGGGTGATGCTCAGCTGCAGAAAGCAGTGCACAGACAGAGAGCATGCAGCAAATTTTCCTCAGTTTAGGTGAAAAAAGATAGGTCAAACCTAATCAGGCCAGTGCAGAAAACATAAAGGTAAGTGAAACAGTTGGAGCAATCAGCATGGGAATAACTAAGGAGTGTGAGAGAACTAAAAGATATGAATATATATGAAAGATGCAAATACAGGAAATATTGTTAGGATGCCGTTAAAAAATTTCATCTGTCACCAAAATGTGCAATGGAATATGTAAAATTATTGTGGAGATAATTTAAATGGGTGAACTGCCAACGAGCAGCTCTGGAAAGCTGTGCTTTGACAGGAACAGACATGTTTAAACCTGGTTTCAGCTGAGTCAATGCAAATCTTTCCCTGAATCTCAGGACAGGATTTCACTTTGACCCCAGAATAGTTCTTATGGGTTATTCTTAGAATCATGAATATCTCGAGTTGGAAGGGACCCACGTGGATCACTGAGTCCAACTGCTGGACTCCCCAAGAATCCCCCCATGTGCCTGGGAGTGTTGTCCAAATGCCTGATGGAAATAAGGTGAACACCCAACTCATTATTCCATGAATTAAATTATTGAGATAAGTCTTAGCTAAGATATTAATAAGCATTAGTAATTGCTCACCTTGTTCCATCCCCCTGTGATGGACTTCCCACTAGACCAGGTTGTTAATTTATTCATATTGAAGTGAATTAGATCATATAAAATTCTTCAAGATATTTAAAAAAATATTTCTCAGGTCTGTGATAAAGTCTTTACTTGTAATAAAATACCTGGTTTCTGTTTCACATTTCAACCCTGGTAGGAGCTGTGTCCCCACTGCATTGCCATGAACTCCATTGTGTTGCAGAAATCCTGAAATGGGGCCAAGAAGTTCTTTCCAAGATTACCTTGTTAAAGGAAAAATATGTGTTACACTCCTTGCCTTTCAGATCCCAGTCAGTGACCACAGACTGTTGTATTTCAAGTAGGGACAACACAAGAGTTCTCCTGTCAACTCTTAAAATGCAGAAACTGAAGATCACAGAATACTCTGAGCTGGAAGAGACCCACAAGGATCACCAAGTCCAACTCCTGGCCCTGCACAGGACACCCCAACAATCCCACCCTCCCCAATTGTCCTCTACTCCCTTCCCTTTGGTTTTTGGAGTAGCACTGTGGTCCTGTGAGATTCAGAGCCCATTTCTGGATCTAGATGTAGCACAGCTGTGCACAAAGCTTTCTACCTTCCCTGCCAATTCATGTCACTGTTGCCTCACAGAGGGATATCCCAGGTATTTTAAGACTCCATTTAGATGCAGCTGTGCCAGGAGTCAAATCTAAGCTGCTCTTCAAGAGTGTTTATTAGTTTTAGGGTGACTAGTGGGAGTGCAATGTGCAAGAACTAATTCCAAAAATGAAAGTCCAAAGTGCTAGTCAGTAAATATGATACTGAACAGGGTGTTTCACTCAGTGGGCAACAGTACTGGCCTGATCCCTGTGTAATACCTTTCCAAACAGAGTTCCCTCCATCAAAATTGGCAACAGAAAATAATCCAATGCTGCTTTTAGATTTGGTGCAAATTTGGTGACTGGATGACAACAAAACCTTTCCTGTGCATCTCTCCTCTGGAGCCAGACTGGGAGAGCTGGGGATGTTCACTTGGAGAAGAGAAGGCTCCAGGGAGATCTGAGAGACCCTTGCAGTGCCTAAAGGGGCTCCAGGAGAGCTGGGGAGGGACTGGGGACAAGGGATGGAGGGACAGGACAAGGGGGAATGGCTTCCCACTGCCAGAGGGCAGAGTTAGATGGGATATTGGGAAGGAATTTCTGGCTGTGAGGGTGGGCAGGCCCTGGCACAGGTTGGGCAGAGAAGCTGTGGCTGCCCTATCCATGGGAGTGTCCAAGGCCAGGTTGGACACGGCTTGGAGCAACCTGGGCTGGTGGGAGGTGTCCCTGCCCTGGGACTGGATGGGCTTTGAGGTCCCTTCCAACCCAAACCATTCCATGAGTCTCTGATTCAAAGAGCCTTCAACAGGAGGAGAAAAGTGTCAGTGGTCAAACTGCCACATGTCTTTAGTCCTTTCTGTCTATTTTGAGACAGACCAAGAAACAATGAAATATTTGTTCAACCCTGATGTACTGTTTTTTTCTATAATGTTTTAAATAAGGCCCTGAGAAGGAAAAAAATGTGATCAGCAACCCAAATATCATTAGATTTCTTTTCAAGAGAGAATAATGATACAAAGACATTAGAAGACTGAGTAACTTGTACATTGCTATGCTTTAATACAACTATCCTGTGCCATCTGTGTCTAGAAGAGTTTACTACCTCTGAACAAGAAAGAGTTTAGTCTTCTCAGGTCACAATAATTCTTTCCTAAGTGGAGTAGGATTCTGTAATAAACAAAGTAGAGGCCATAAATATTGAGGGCATTCCAGGATAGATTTGGGTCTTAAATTTCATATCTAAGGGCAGAGAAAAATATGTGAAATCCATTTCCTCACCTCTTGCCCATTCCAGGCTGGAACTGCTCCATCAGGAGGTGCAGGACAGGTAGCAGACGTTAATTTTCCAGCACCAAACATTCACTGTTGGACAGATAAGCCATGACAAGTGTTTTTCCTACAATAAAATAAGCGTTAGAAAACAACACACAATTAAATAGAACCGAAAGGGCTGGTTCTCCACGAGCTCTGTGCAGCAAAGTGGTTAAAGATGTGCAGCTCAGTATACCCGGAAAAAGCCCATTGCTGCCCTTTGGCCAGCACATTACTAAGCATCATTAAATGTGTGAGAGTTTCCCTCTGAGTGTTACATTACAGGTGATAAACAACTGACATTTTACTGCAGGTTCCAGAAACAGATTTGCAGTATTAAGGTAACAGGTCGCTGTGCAGAGGTGCACCTCGGTATTTTCTCAAATTGGTTCATGGTTAGGGAAGATGGGAAAGAGGTTTTAAAAATCAAGCCATTTCTTCCCCACCACGGATGACCTAATGAGACAGTCATGAGATAAGGTTTTGCGTCACCGTCTTTTATGTAAATTCTTTTTTAGGGCTGGTAAGGGAGTGTTACAGTTGGCCACTTCATAAAGGAAAACAAACAGACAGAGGTCTATTTTTAGTCTTCTGAGAATGTAACTCACAAATGCCATTTTTCCAGAGGTGATCTGTTGAATTTCCACATTTCTGCTCACAGTCAGCAAAGCTTCAAATATGGATTTGCATCTTAAATTCATGTGACAGTTACACACAAATCTTTCAAAGTGTTGCTTCTGATACCTAAGAAATACAAAATTCATAAACAGCTTCTTTTTAACGTGCATCTTTGAGAGCTTCATCAAAACTCAATTCCAGCTCAGCATTTTGAAAACTGTTACCAATGAGCCAGGTAACCAAACCCAACTCTTTATTTTCCCTATTGCCTAAACCATGGTGAGTATAACCCTCCCACAGAGTTTTAGATTCTTTACACATTTATTGGATCTGTTATTGCTCAGGTGGGGTGAGTGGGTATTTTCCTTGTACAATAGGAAAATCCTAAGCAAATCCAGGCAAGGTATACCTGTACAACACCAGTATTTTAGCCCTGTACAACCACACAAAAGTGACTTTGATATTTAAAGCATTGAAAGCAGCTTTACCTGCTCTCTGAAGTGTTGCTCCAGAACTCCTGTGCCAGGAGGAAAACAAAGAAAGGATTTCAGACACACTGATGACAATCCAAAGCATTTAACGCGCCCAGGAACTGTAACAAATTGAATCTCTGCTCTGCCACCCCAGCCCCAGTTCTGTGTTGTGTTGCACGTTCAAAGAAACTAAATATAAGTGTGGGATTGTGAGAGAGGTTTCAAAACAAATCAGTGTGGTCATGGGTTATGTTCTTCTTGTGCCTCTTCAAGGAAACATGAGAATAAAAGTCATTGTAATTCCATTTTGGGTTTTTTCACAGCAAAGGGCGTAACAACATACCATGCAGTGAAGGGTTGTGATATTACCATCATGTACCAAATCAATTTAGTAGTTAAAACAGTAACACCAGTCACCAGGAACCACTTCAGGCCCACAAACATCCCATATATCCTCTCTGCTGGTCACCAGATACGGCAGCCTGGGGTGGCTCATACCTCCCACAATTTGCTGGCAGGTAGAGGCTGTGGGACAGCTGCTCACACTCCAAGGAATGTGTTCCCCATTTGTTTGGGTTGGTACCTGTGCAGGTTTCCCTTTGTGTGCGTCAGCACTGGGCGTGCTGGATGGCATTCCTTGATACCGAAAGTGATACACCCGTGTTTGGAGACGGCGGCGTGTTCCACCTGTATGGGAAAGGGCCACAGGAAAAGTGTCCTGCTCAGGGATTGTGCTGCTGTGGTGGTGTTAAAAACAGGCTCCAGTTCATCAGTTGGATTTGGTAAAATACAATCCAATTCATGAGGTTATTTGGGCTAGAGGCAGAACAGGCTGGAGGCAGCTGATGGCAGGTACAGCCTCTGCTACCAGAGACACCCACCAGTGCAAGTGTCCCAGTCCCAGGAGTGTGATGAATTCACAGGTGCTCAGAAGCTCACTAAGGAGATCACTGGTGTGAGAAAAGCCAGGTCACAAGAGCAGAAGGGGTGAGTTTAGTAAGACCACAGTTTCTCCCTGTATTAAGTGAGCACATTGCTGTGTTGTGAATAGCCTACACCTCACTCATGCCCCTTGGAAGAGCTGCAGGATACCTGCACCAAATTCACTCACATACTCAGTGTACAAAGAAATGAACTTGGAGCTTATGGTTTTAATCCCTTCTTTTCTCTGTCCCTAAAGGTGCTTTACTCAAGACTTTGATTTCCTCCAAAAGCACGTAAAGTAAAACTGAGTGAACCTGGTGGTAGCAGCTCCCCACCAAACTGCCTGGTCTTAGCTAAAAGCAGCATTGCATGAATGTCCCTGCTAATGCACCTTTCCCATCGTACCTGCAGTTCTGGACCTGGAGCTGCCTTACTGACCTCACCAACTGGGTGCTGAGGTACCACTGAGAGATGTAGTAGCTGCATTTCACAGTGATCTTACAGCAGGATTGTGGACCCGTGTGGAGGCTCTTTCAGCATGGCAAGGGGAGGCAGCAAAGCTGGGGGCACCCCAAGTTCAGTCCTGCAGTGGAGGGTGTCGTGGTGCTTCCCAGCTCAGCAGCAAGGGCAAGAACTGCTCCTGGTCTGGAGTGAACCAGGTGGTCCTGGGGGCCTCACAAGGGGCAGCATGATGGAACCACCTGGCAGGGTTTTGCTCTCCCCCTTTGGTGGTTGTCCTCCATTCTGCTGTGTAACACCACTGGAAGGACCACCAAACAAGCTGAGGAGCTCTGAGCCCATCTCTCTGGCACAAACACCAGTGAAAGTGGGGAAAAAAAACCCTCTCAAACAAACCCAAACCAAGCTTTGATCCACCTTTTTGGTGCCACCACTCGGTTTCATCCTGTTTCTGTACCCTGAGACAGAACCTGAGATTAGACAGCTACAGGCATTGGGAAACATCTGCCTGCTCCCAGCCATGGTGGTTGGCACCCAGAGTGGGAGCACAGGATGTACAGACAGCCCCTGACAAGCAGGTTGGCAGGAAGAGCAGAGCCCAGGTCTCCTGAGTGGTAATCCTGCCTGTTGGGCATATTCCCTTCCTTGTGGCCTCTGGGCCATGCAGAGCTCATGTTGAAGCCTGCACAGGTTGTATTTTTCACGTTCAGTAAAATTTGACTCAATTTGTGCCAAAATCTCTCAGGGTTCTCCCTCCCCTGTCCCCCATGAGTTATGCTTCCTTGAAAAACCACAACCCTCTCTGAGCACCTTAGAAATGCACCATAAGCATTAAGCCAGCACTAGACAATAATAAATGAGGCAGAATTACATGCCAGGATGTGCTGGTGATAATGTTTTCCACTAAAGATGGGAGCAGTGAAATTTTCCAGCACAACAACAGAGGCACTGCTTCCCCACCCCACGTGAAACACGAGTGAACTTTACCTGACCACCACGTGCCTGTCCAGCCCCAAACCTTCCCCATCTGCACCGTCACCCGTGGGTGACACACAAAGCCACCAGTGACGAGCTTGGCCAGCCCAGTGCTGGCTGACCTTTAAATCCATCTTGTCTTGTCTGCATGCCCAAGAGGAAATCACATGTGTGGCACGAGCCTGACCCAGAAATATTGCAGGGAGTAGGATATTTTGTGCGAATAAGGAAGGGCAGGGTCTGCAAGATGAATCACCACAACAATAATTATCCTGAGGAAAAACCTTGGAGGGTGGATTAACCATGATAAGTTGCCCTTTCAAGGTAACAACAATGAGAGCCATCAGCTCTTCTCGATGGTGAGGGACAGAAAACGCTTTAGCACAAAGCATAAAAATAAAAATGATGGGAGTTCATAAGAAGAGATTGCCCAAGGAGGCATCCTTCACTTCCCAACTGCCCCAGCTTCAGCCTGCCATTGTTATACAATACGCCACAAGAATTGCTCCAAAAATTATTTTTAGCACACCAGCAGCTTTCAGTGAAAATAAATAAAGGGCCAGACAGTTGCTATAAAGACAGGAAATAAACTTTAGAAACTCTTTAGCTTTTGGCTAAGCAGGGCAGCTGCATTACACAGTTCCTGAGTGTGCATGATAAGTCTCAGATAAGATGAACTCAGATACTTTTCTCTTCTCTTTCCTCCCATCAGCCCAGTTATAACAACACCATCAGTGCTTTGTGACTGCTCCACACCTGGAGCAAACACCAAGGCCAGGGATCTCAGGGTGCTGCAGTCTCTCCCTGCACCTCTGGCATGGATTTCCCATGGCTGTATCCCGTGCAGCCACAGGGTTCAGAGCCAGCAGCTCCCATGAGCAGCAGCTGCTGTGCTGTGCCCATTCCCAGGCCCTGGAGGCAGCCCCTGTGGCCAGAGCACA
Source organism: Scytalopus superciliaris (assembly GCA_013400415.1). Taxonomy (NCBI): domain Eukaryota; kingdom Metazoa; phylum Chordata; class Aves; order Passeriformes; family Rhinocryptidae; genus Scytalopus; species Scytalopus superciliaris. The sequence goes on along the minus strand of VXBX01000229.1, from coordinate 373,436 downwards.
TCCCCAGGGCAGTGTCCCTCTCCCTCCCCAGCCCACCCTGCTGCTTGGCTCAGGCACAGGACTGTGAGCTCCTCCTCAGGAAGTGGGGACAGCTCTGCTTGTGTGGCGCTTAAACTGCTCAGAGGAGCTTCAGGCATCCCAAATATGGGCAGGGCCATGGTGGAGGTGAGGGAGGCAGGACATGACCTTCCATCAGAGGTGGGAAGAGACAGCAGCCCCTCTGGTCTCTGCAGAGCCCCATTGTGGGCAGGTACAGCTGCCCAGGGACACCATGAACAGTAACGAGCTGCTGCCCATCAAACATCCCCTGCACTGAACGAGCAAAGGCCTAACTCTGACTCCCAACTGAAAAAAAAAATTCTAATTTTTGTTATTGAGCCAACCTTGTGTTCAGCCTTGGCTAAATGCTCCAAGCTACTGTGCTGTCAATCAGAGCAGATGGCAGAGAGGTGACAATATTTGCTGCCTTTAAGGTGGGTGAGGGAGGGGATTGTCCTGCTCTGCTCTGCACTGGGGTGGCCTCACCTGCAATAGTGGGGCAGGTTGGGGGGCACAATGGAAGGGAGAGATTGAGCCATTGGAGAGTGTCCTAAGGAGGGACACGGGGATGGGGAAGGGCCTGGAGGGGCAGCGTGTGAGGGCACTGAGGGCACTTGAGGTATTCAGGTGGAGAAGAGGAGACTGAGAGGAGACCTCAGTGCAGGTCCAGCTTCCTCAGGAGGAGCAGAAGAGGGGCAGGCACTGATCTCTGCTCTGTGGGGACCAGGGACAGAGCCAGGGAATGGCTGGAGTTGTGTCAGGGCAGACTCAGGTTGGATCTCAGGGAAAGGCTCTTCCCCCAGAGGGTGGTGGGCACTGCCCAGGCTCCCCAGGGCAGTGGGCACAGCCCCAGGGCTGCCAGAGCTCCAGGAGTGCTTGGATGATGCTCTGGGGCACAGGGTGTGACTCTTGGGGATGATCCTGTTCAGGGCTGAGGGTTGGACTGGATGGTCCTTGTGGGTCCCTTCCAGCTCAGCAATTTCTGGGATCCTGTAACCAGTTATCTGCCTCAAGTCTGCACTGAAGAGCAGAGGTGCCACAGCCTTGTCTGTGCTTCAACCCATCCATGCCAGGGCTGGGGAAAGTGCTGGCATTCCTTCTGGGAATGCTGCCTGGAGCAGATGCTTCCTGGGGCAGGACCTGGAGCTAAAACCCCACCTGAGGTCACCCAAGGTGTGTCCTGCCCCTGGACAGGACAGCTCTCTGCAGTGACACCACCTGGGGCAATTAAACCTCAATCTGGAAAGCGAAACCATGGGCAGTCCATGGTCTGCTCCAGAGGCAAAGGTCCCGTTCAGGAGCACGAGGCCTCACCTGCCCCTGCACGTTGCTCACCAGGCAGGGAAGAGGCTCAGCCTTGCACGGAATCCGCGCTGGGCAGGGATGTGCTGTCAGACTGCGCCGAGGAAAGGCTCTTCCTGCTCCTCTCCGGTTCCAGCTGAACCTCTGCCAGCAGCACACAGGGCCAGGGAAAGTGAAACCACAGCACCAAGTGGGAAGGGAACCTGGAGAAGGTGCTTCTCAGGCACTGCTCCTTCCCTCGAGCCTGCAGTTACCACAGAATTCTTGTGCCCTTTGCAATTTGTGGAGTAACTTTGATAATAACAAGAAAATGAGCAAAAACATTTCCCTGTTCCAATGGTATGTGGATACCTTTCCATCTCACTGCTCCTGAGTTATAAGGAGTAAGGAACATACCATTACTAAGCCTGTTAACAGCTTTATGTGCCTCTGCCACCTCCACAACATTCCAAATGAGGCTGCCAGCACCCTCTAATTTCTCCCCGCCAGCCTCTCCTGAATATCATGGATGTCTCCAGTTTGGAGATGGGTCCATCATCACTTCAAGGATGGTCTGGGGGCAAAATGAGGCCACATTTCTTAAACATCCCACTATTTTCTTTGCTCGCTGAGCTGTACACAAAGATCACTTCTGACCAGGGTAACATCCCTCCCCTCTGTTTTTAATTTAAGGTTTAACAAGATGATTTTCATATTTTTATGCCCCCAAAACATAAACCCCCTCACCTTCAGCCACAGCCCTTCATCCTGGACTCGGTCACAGCTTCCTCAGTGACAGAACGAGAGTAAAACCCCTTATCAATGTGAACAGATCGGTTTCCTCTCAGTGGAGTTGTTTTCAGCGTGCTGTGATGTGTATTACAAAAGCCAAAGATATAAATGATCAACTGGAAGTTTGAATTAATTTTTCCTCATGTCTAAATTAAGAGAGTGAGTAATTGCTGCAGTAATCGCAGGCAGAGCCTGTTTATCAATGCCAGTGAATAATTGGCTATTAAACAATAGTGCACTTTGCCTTTGAAAATTCACAACACTCCAACAGGAAGCACAAGGCCAGTTTTATATTGGCCTGGTGATTGATGAGAGGAGTGGCAGGATGACAAACGCAGTTTGGGGAAAAGCTTCCTGACGTGTCTCCCCCAAAAGCATCCCTGTGCCTGGAGAGCTCTCCTTGCTGCACGGATAAGCACACAGCAGGCTTGGATTACAGCATCTGAAATCACAGGGCCAAAATAGCACAAGCCTAATTCTGTAATCAATCACTGCTGATTGCAGGCAGCCTAGGGCTGTCCCTCGAAACCACAGGCAGGAGCTGCCTCTTGTTTTCTGGTTTTGTACACGCGCCCGTCTGCCACCCTCTGACCTCACCCTTTGTTCATCACAGCATCTGGCCCTGTTATCTTCCTTGTGCCCTCCCATTTTCCATGCCATGCCTATCCTCTTCCCACCATGCTCCTCATCCCTTCCTCTGACAACTGTGGATCAAATTCCTGTCCTCCCAACGTACCACCCTCTCTGCCCAACCACAGTAATCCTTTGCAGTGCCCCCACTCCATTTCTGTCCCCTCCTGGCTGTTTCTGGACTCTGTGTGCTCACTCCAGGCACCTTCAGCTCTCAGGACCTCACCTGTGCTCTCTTCCTCTTCTAAGCTTTCTGGATCAGGAGCAAACATGGTGCAAGTGGTTGGAGATCCCTGCAGCTCCTGCTGCTTCCAAGCCCTTTCTCTTGCCCAGCCTCTCCCATCCTCCATCATGTTAATCCAAAGCTCTTTCTTCTCCTTCCAGATTCCCACACCCATTCCTGGTGGTGTCAGGTTCTGGTGTGACAACCCAACCAGTTTCTCCCATTGGCATCTCCATATTCTTGCTCCTTCAATTGATCCACAGCTCTTGTTTGACTCTCTCAGTCACTCTGAAATGATTACTCTACATTATTCTCCACCTAGCACTGCTCTTCCTCACCTCCCTGCTGTGCAAATCCCCCCTCTGCTTGCTGCTTATCCAGATAATTCAATTAGTTTCCCTTTGCTCCTCTCTTTGCAGACCTCTCCTACCTGTCCTTTTCTCAATTTGAAAATTGCTCATTTACTTTCAGGCCTCATTTCAGTCCAGTCTAGACTGGTCTCCCAGTGTCTGGCCCACTGACTGAATTTCTCTTTCCCCCCCCTGAAGCTGCTAACACAGCAGCCAATTAATTCTCTCTGCCTCTGTACCATTACCTTCCCAATGGAACAGCTGGAAGATCCAGCTGAATCTGAAGTGTGTCTGCAGCTCTGACTGATGCAGCTTCTCACTCCTGGCTCCCTTATTCCCCCAGGAAATACGAGCTGACTGGTTTTTCTCATCTCTGTACTAGGGTCTGTTCCTCCTTCCAATGGCACCTCCACGCCTTCTCACTGTCTTGCATCCCTTTTAATTCTAATTGTCCTTAACTCTTCTCATTTAACCTTGAATTCTGCATTTTCCCCTTCACTAACATCCTTTAGCATCGCTTTTCTTTCAGATGCACCCAAAGGTCTTTGATTTCCCTCTTGTCTTGTTCCATCCCACAGATCATTGCCCTTTGCAGTATCCTGATGTTCCTCCAACAGTTTCTGCCCCTCACATCTTATGGAAACATCTCTGATGGGGATCTCTCATCTCTTCTTACCAAGATTTCAGTCAGCCACTTCCTTTTATCCTCATTTACTTTTAGCCCAGTTGATCACATTCTTCTCCAGGCCTTGCTCTCCGGACTCTGCCCTCCTCACCCTCAGCCCCCCATCACTCACCCAACACATTTGCTAAGCAGTTTTCAGCAGCCTTGAACAGGTCTTGGTCTCTTTTCTCCTACCATCACATTTCCAGGAGAAAAACACCCACCAAATGAACTAAAAACCCAAACTCACCTCCATGCCCAAACTCAATGCCCACCTCTGCAGTGATATCTAATGTTTTACTACTCAACTCCAGAACTGTCCTTTCTGTCCAAATAAAAAGTAAATAATAAAAATAAAAGATCTTTCTGTAGGATCAGCTCTTATTTAGATCTACTTTTACCTCAGGCTCATCCTGGCCGAAGCAAAGCTTGTGTCCACCACATCTCAACAGAAGCCCACTTTCCATCACTGACACCATGACCATGTGTGTCCACAACCCACCATGGCCTCTGCTCTCTCTCCTAGTGCCCAGTTAATGAATCTATCAAGAGTGGTTTAATTCTTCTGAAGTTTTTCCACTTTGGGTCCTTGCAAAGGCACATCAGTTCTGCAGCCACAGGAGCTGCTCCCCCTCCTGATGAGCATGGTTCCTTTTTTACTCTATTTCCACCCTCATCTTCTACTGACATTATAATGTTTTCTGGGGATGGGACCCTTTTTCTTCTGCATTTGTAGATGATAGACCTACAATAGATAGACAGGTCTGTATCACTATCAAGAACCCCTGGGATCTGTGCAAAATTGGGGCACCTGACCCAAGAAAGATGTGGCCTGTTGGAATGAGTCCAGAGGAGTCCATGGAGATGCTCCTTGGGTTGGAGCCCCTCTGCTCTGGAGCCAGGCTGGGAGAGCTGGGGATGTTCACCTGGAGAAGAGAAGGCTCCAGGGAGATCTGAGAGACCCTGGCAGTGCCTAAAGGGGCTCCAGGAGAGCTGGAGAGGGACTTGGGACAAGGGATGGAGGGACAGGACACAGGGTATGGCTTCCCACTGGCAGAGGGCAGATTTAGATGGGATATTGGGAAGGAATTTCTGGCTGGGAGGGTGGTGAGGCCCTGGCACAGGTTGGGCAGAGAAGCTGTGGCTGTCCCATCCCTGGGAGTGTCCAAGGCCAGGTTGGACAGGGCTTAGAGCAACCTGGGATAATGGAAGGTGTCCCTTCCCATGGCAGGGGGTGGAACGAGATGGTCTTTCATCTTCCCTTCCAAACCAAACCATTCTGTGAGTCTGCGAAGATGGAATTATCAGGGTCCGCTCCTACCACAAATCCATTACCAAAGCTAGAAATCCAAAATCCTCCCAGGAAACCTTTCAGGCTGTGGCCCAGCTTGGTTCAAGTACACTGCTGACACCTTTCAAGTGGCCCTTATTCTCTGGTCCACAAGAAATCAACTTTATAAGACCACAAACTTCTGAGATGTCTAAAGGGTTTGTGTGTGCACTTACCCCCCAGCCATGGCTCCCAAATGCTCCCAGGAATACTCCAGTAAAGGCTGGATTTTTTGGCTTCTTTCTGGGATTTCCCTTCCAGGGAGCAGCATAAAAAACTCCCTCACTGACCAACTGCTCACTTGAATCAGAACAGCAAGAACAGGGCTGGAAAGCTGTTTTAACCCAAAGCAGAAATCCCACATCCTGTCTGGAAGTCCCTTTCAGCTCAGAGAGCAGACACCAAATACTTTGCTTATCCTCTGTGACTGTGTCAGTCTTGGACCAACATATGAAACTTCTTAGAAAAAGAGCCAGTTTTGACAGATTGACACTAGAACAGTAATTAAGCTGCTGAGTGTCCTCACCTGGCCATCAGAGAGATGGCCCCAGCTCTGGGTGGTGTCACCACACAGGAAATGCAGCAGCAGGGCAGGACAGCACTTCTAATGCAGCACAAAACACCAAGGTCTGCTGAAGCCAGAGCTACCCATGGCCACCAAACCCCTCATCCAGACCCCCCAACAACCCCTAACCCTCGTTGTCTGGGCCTGATTTGCCTCCATTTACATCTTCTCAGCCGCACAAAGTACATGCTCGGACTCGACCTCGCTGTCTTCCATATAGTTAGACCCCCAACAGTTTACAATTATATGTTTAATACCTTTAAAGCATTTACTCCCCAATTACTCTTTGGAAATGTATAACTGGAGGGCTGTGTTACCAGGCCCATGGTAAACAGATGTGCTCCAAGTGTCTGTACAGGCAACCTTTCCAAAAACATGAATTAGCTTAGTCAAGCGTTTTCCACGAACGCATTTTTGACAGATCAGTTAATACTGTTTACATAATTTGAAACTAAATATTGAATGCAAGCCTATTTTGCCTTAAATCTTGACATAAAATATATCTCTGTGGAGGTAGATAGGGAAACATTCCCAGCTTTGCAAAGAGATAGGAAATTATTGATAAAAGCCCTGATATCTGCAATACAATACACTTTCCTAGGGTTCACAGAATTCCCCCCAAAGGCTGTTTGAACAAACTTGGCTGGAAAACAAAAACCAGTTCTGTTCTTTTCCTTTTTTTTTTTTTTTTTTTAACCTGCAGTGCTATTTTAAGACCAGTTTTATGGTTCCAGTTTAGGCAATGGCTAAAACGGAAGGGAAGAAAAAAGACAATATTTCATAAAGTTTACGTGCCTCGCTCATGACTGTCCCTCACACCATGATATCACCGTGGCCTCGTGCATTTTTAGTGACATCTTGTCATCAGCCTTGTAAAAGTGCATCTCAAATATTTGAATAGAAGAGAAGGGAAGTTTTATTTTGGAAAGAGACAGGTTTTTGAGTTCTGTAATTTTAATTATAGTTATCTGGAGATATCAATCTAGACATAGTCTCAAAATGTCCTCTGCTGATTGTCAGATTTGTAAATATGTGTTAGCCCAAGGTCAGCCCTCATCACAACAAAAAGTAGACCTGTGTCTTTCTGTGCCCTCCTCCCCATCATTCCACTTTCTCCACCCTTTCTCTCCTTCCTGCCGTGAACATGAGCTTGCTTCCCCTCATCTCCACATGATTTCCCCATGCTATTTGTTACCCCTCCCCAAACACAGTTGGGTGACTCCGCCCTGCACATGGCCAGGGAATGGACAACACCCTTGTTGTCCAGGAGGCTGTTCCCCACCCAGCCCCACGTGCTCCGTGCTGGGCACATCACCCTGGCCTGGCCAACATGCAGTGACCACTGTCCAGCCCTGCCTCAGCCTCCCCCTCACCCTGGTGCTGTGAGAGCTCAGCCAGAGCTCAGCTTATTCCCTGGCAAACCAGTGGTTCCCAGTAGGTTTTGTGCCCAAAAGGTGCCCCTGCAGCCCCTCTGTGTTCAACACAGCCACAGTTACCAAAGATGCTCCTTCCCCATCCAGTTTCACAGCCCAGCTTTCTTCTCTCCACATGTGCTGTTGCTGCTCCATCTCTCTGCACTTGGGGAGACCCTCATGGCTTTGGAAATATCTTCTTTTAACAGCATCTGTAGCTCTCAGGTTCTTACACTGCCTGGAAGGCTGTCTCATCACTTCTGGATCAGATCCATGGTGTTTAAGACCTTCTTTGGCAACAAATAATCTGTTCACCTCTATGTCCATTAATAAATGTCTAAAGGAAAGGTCAGGTCTATTTTTTTCTTTAAATAAAAAAATGGCAAAAAAATTATTTGTCTAAATGCATGTTGTGATAAGAAAGGAATATTATTTTTTTGCAAATGCAACGTAAGGCCCAATGTGTTTGTAACACATACCTTCTTATGGGATGGAATCAGAAAAGTTTCCCCAAGAAGCTGTGCAGGAAAACAAATAGTTCAAAAATGCCTGGATGAGCAACATCCCTGTGAACAAATAGCTGTGTTTATGCCTGTCAGGGGACAAAAGGTAAACTAAGAGAAAGAAATGAGTCACTGAGAACTGGAGGTCACGGCATGACGTGCAATGGGCACCTGGTGACACTTTCATGTTGCTCGAGGGAACAGAAGAGACAGACCAGTGGGGTTCACCTACTGAGCTCAAAGTGACTGGCAAAAGCAGTTTTGCCTCTCCAGTTCTCCTGCTGATGGTAAGGATTGCTGTTGGAAAGAGCAATTTACTCCATGTACATTAATGATTAGCTCCTTCTCTGGTATGTGCAGCAAGGCAAGTGCCAAAATCCACACACTGGAGGTGGTACACGGGAAGGGGGGCTGTGGGCAGGGTTAAACCCCATCCCACTTTGGAATACAGCCCCAGCAGCAGCCCAGAGTGTGCCGGCAGGTTCCACAGGAGCAGGGGAAGCCACAGAGAGCTCCCTGCTCCTAAAGACAGCACAGGAAAAAGACCAAGGGATTTACAAAATAGCACATAAACATCGCCCAAGTTCTCTTGTGTTTTTTTCAGAATTGATGATCATGTCTTCATACAGGGAGAATTCCTCAATTCTGAGACCCAACCATATGATTTTGCCCCAGAAAGAGCACTGGGTGGAGCTCGCCAGCTCAGCCTTGGAGCAGCTTCATCAAGCCATTGCTTTGCCTTTGTTGCAAAGTATTCCTCTATCTGTGCCTGGATTAAAAAGTCTGAGCAAACCCTAACCCAGAGAAACCCTGGACTCACCAACCATGTTTTGCAGGAATGTCCCAGGCTGTGTCCACCTGTCACTGAAGAGCCAGCAAACTCCTAAATCATCCAAAGATAACACATCTTCCCTCACCCCAACTCTCCTACTGGACTCTAACCATCCATACCCCTCCCCATGAAGCTCCCACAGCCCTCTGAGCCCATCAGTTCCTAACTAGATGAAGCTGCAGGTAATTAGCTCCCGGGCACTGTGGTGGCCCAAACTCCTTCTGCTGGCTCAGGTGGGCCCTACCTGGAGGACACCTGGAGATCTGAACTTCCCCTTCAAATCGTACAACATTCCCCCCCTGGTTTCTCAGACCCCTCTCCTGAGCTCACCAGACATTTGTTTGCACCACCAAATCAATTCATTGATCGCAACAAGGCACATGTCACCTTTTTATTGCCACAAGCATTCAAAAGCCACTCAGATTTGCTCTGGAAAGCTCTGGTCAGGCGGCTCTGGCCCTTCCTGAGCTCTGAAGTGCCACAGCTCCCCATGGATTTCACTCCCTGCTTTTTACTGCTCCTTTTGCAGTCCCACAAATATATCTGTAAACTGAGAAGTCACTGTGGTTGCTGATGACATGACATATTGTGGGTCTGGACCAAGAAGAGCCCAGGAAATTAACTGGTTTGGCGAATCTTATTTATTGTATCTTTTTCCACAGGCTTTTAGGAGGTAGGAGATTCTTAATACAGTGGGTGTTGATATATTAACCTCACAATTTTGCTACTGAAAGGACTCTCTGGTCTGACTTCTGCAGGAGATGTTTTGACAACAAAACAGTGCAGCTATGATTAGCCTGATAAAAGGGAGCCAGAGCTGGAGTATTGATGGTATGTGCATCTAGGATCTAGTTACAAAATGGGCTTTTAACCACATTTCCCCTTGTGAATTCATGTTATCAAAGGCCATCTTAAAAAATAAAGAAGAAAAAGAAAAAGGAAAGACAGACAACCTTTCTTTTTCATTTTAGGTGGGTATGTTTCTTGTATTTCTTTATGCCTATGAAAAATGAGACATTAATAACCTTGATTAGAACCACACACTGAGCAGACTGTGCAAACTTCCTTACTAAGCTTCACTAACCCATGCTGAGACAGGAGCAGCAGTGAGTGACTCTCCTGGGTCCAGCAGTGACTCTCCTGGGTCCAGCTGTGGTTTTGTGAGGGAGCCCAGCACTCCCAAAGGATTGTATCAAGACCAACAGACTTTTAAAGCCTCTTTTTTTTTTTTTTTTTAATCTAATTTATTTTGAGAATACATTTTCAGGGCTGATTAGCTGGTGTACTAAATCATTGCTCTGTCTAACCCCAAAAAGCAACCCTGACAAACAATTAACAATAGAAACACCATTGTGGCAACAAGTGATGGATGGCTCCAGGGTGCAGCTTGGGCCTGGGCTTTGTTCAGAAGAAAGTTGCTGCTGCTAAATAAAGACATGGGCAGTAAAAGGTGAGAGCAAAGAGATCGTATCTGGAATAAAACTATTTGCACTGCCTGGGGATATGTTTCCTCATAGCAACGAGCATCTCAGGAGAGGCAGGAGAGCCCCATGGCTCAGGTCACCAGTCGGAGACTGCCATGCACCATAGAATGGTTTGGGTTGGAAGGGACCTTAAAGATCATCATCCCATTCTACCCCCTGCTATGGGCAGGGACACCTTCCACCAGCCCAGGCTGCTCCAAGCCCCATCAACCTGGCCTTGGACACTTCCAGGGATGGGGCAGCCACAGCTTCTCTGCCCAACCTGTGCCAGGGCCTGCCCACCCTTACAGGGAAGAATTTCCTCCCAATATTCAGTGTAAACCTGCCCTCTTTCACCTTAAGGCTATTCCCTCTTGTCCTATCATTCCATGCCCTTGTGACAAGTCCTTCTCCAACCTTCTTGTTGGCCCCTTTGGGCACAGGAAGGACCAGTAGAACCAAACCTCCTTTTGCCATAGCCTGAAATGAAAGAGGCTCTCAAAGTTGCTCCTCTTTGGCTGTTAGGAAAGCACAGTGTCTCCAGCCTGCAGGGTGCATGGAGAGGTCACTGTTCTCTTCAAGGCTGTACATTCAAGACTTGTACATCAGATCTGTGATTTCAGGCCTGCAGAGACCCCATGCCCTGGAGCCAGGAGGGCCATCCCTGTCCTGGGGGGCATCAGGAGGGGATTGTCTCACTCTGCTCTGCACTGGGGTGGCCTCACCTGCAATGGTGGGGGGCAGGTTGGGGGGACACCATGGAAGGGAGAGATTGAGCCATTGGAGAGTGTCCAAAGGAGGGACACGGGGATGGGGAAGGGCCTGGAGGGGCAGCGTGTGAGGGCACTGAGGGTGTTCAGCTGGGGAAGAGGAGACTGAGGGGAGACCTCATTGCAGGTCCAGCTTTCTCAGGAGGGGCAGAGGAGGGGCAGGCACTGATCTCTGCTCTGTGGGGACCAGGAACAGACCCAGGGAATGGCTGGAGTTGTGTCAGGGCAGGCTCAGGTTGGATGTCAGGGAAAGGCTCTTCCCCCAGAGGGTGGTGGGCACTGCCCAGGCTCCCCAGGGCAGCGGGCACAGCCCCAAGGCTGCCAGAGCTCCAGGAGTGTTTGGATGATGCTCTTGGGCACAGGGTGTGACTCTTGGGGATGGTCCTGTTCAGGGCTGAGGGTTGGACTGGATGGTCCTTGTGGGTCCCTTCCAACCCAGCATATTCTGGGATTCTGTGATTCCTTGGAGCTGGGAGCCCCAGTCTGGCTGCCAGCCTGTGCTAAGCAAGGGTGGCATCCCAGTCCATCCAGGCTGCCCAGTATCTGTGCAGGGGCTGCTGAGCACACACCAGCTGTGCTCCCCTGAGACAGAGGCCAGACTGCCCCCATGCCTTGGACTCTCTCCCTGGTAAGGTGAGAGGAACATGTTTGGAACAGGCCTGCCCCTTCCAACCAGATGGCACAGACAGCTGTGCTCCATGGAGGAGCAAAAACTGCCTCCCAAGTTCCTGCAAAGACACCACAGAAGGTCTTCCAGGAGAACCCAGAGAGCTGGTTTTGTACCTGCAGATGCCTTCTCATAAATCAGAACCTCTGGGATTTCTTTTAAATCCTTTTAAGAGCATGATTTCAAGTTCATTTCTATTGCCACAGGCAATGTCCTGATTCCTACTTTTCTGTCATTAATTTCTAATCATTGTTCTAAGGTTTGTGTTAATTTACCAATTCACCTACAACTTATTACTCTACTCTGTTAAGAAAAGTAGAATAATTTATCATTGATTTTATTATGCAGATATTAGAATCTATTTCTTAGAAGTAACAAATATGAAGACATAGGGTAATAAAGAAAGCTGGATATACATACCCTGTGAAACAGGCAGTAGGTAAAGATTAGTTACAGCAGACCACTCAAAACACATCATGGTTGAAAGGACCACTTAAGGTCTACAGCGTTTTAAATAATAATTAAAGAAGTCTGAGAATCTTTGCCAAACAAGCCAAACTACCTTCTTTAATCTGCACAGGAATGTTATTTTATGTATGCTTCACATGCACACACACACACATATGCTCACATATATTTAGGTCACAACTTTATTAGGAATGAACAGAGCAAGAGAAAGTCATTGATTAGTCAAGTAAATTATTTATCTTCATTTTCTGAGGAGGCTTTGCCATTTTCTGCTCTTCCAGAATCCTAAGACAACAATTTGCTCAGCCTTGACCTATCCCATACCCTTGTGCTGTGTTAAACAAATTACTTGCTGAGGTTGAATTATAGCAAACATCAGAAATGAAAACAAAAATCTCCAAAATGGAGCCTAAAAAGCTTCTTCACAGTGTTTATGTGCCAGATCACCAGAGCAGGGAATATGGACTGAAACTCTGAAGCCAATTTAGGATGACCTCCCAGTTATTTCAGTGTTCAGATGGTAGATTTGCTCTTTGGAAAGGAAGTTCAGTTTCAGGATGAGACTCCTGAGAATTTTTGTGCCAATTTCTGCTCAAGGACTATTGAACCAATGTGACCAATTGCACAAAGAGCAACCAAAAAAGCAACAACCCCTACCTCTGCCATGTGTCCCTGAGTCCTCTTCAACAGCAGCTCTGTCACTCACCTGCTGTATTTTGGAGGTTGTTTTGGATGGTCCTAGCCCTAAGGAACCCAAGTGATGGATCAGGATATCATTGTTCTGATAAAAAGTAGCCCCCTTCATTCCCAAATCTGCAGGGCGTAGAATAGATATTTTGGTGTGTGGCTGCAATGACAGGGCACATTCTGACACTTAGAAAAGTGCTCAATGTGCACTGAGCAATCCATGCCTCCTTACAGCACTGATAAAGTTGATGTCACATAAATACGGGCCAGATGTTTGGGCAAGGTGCATGTTTGGTCCTGCTTCATGTAGGGCCAGCCCACCTCACCCAAACTGCTGGCCTGTTTAAATTCACTGAGCAAGGTAAACAGCTCTGTGTGTGTGTGCTGGAGGAGCCTGTTGTGTGCAGGGTATGGCAGCTCCCCCAAACCCTCTGCACGCCTGTCCCCATTGCTCCGTGCTCGTGGTGTGTTGATACACAGTGTGTTCCTTGCTGATCAGAGGGATGATGGACAACTGCAGACTGGAATATGGCCTTTCTGCCTGCCTCTTATTGGCACCTGGCTTTGCTGGGAGCTTTCCCTCCCAACCCAAAGAGGATTTGCCCTAAGCCTTGAATTTATTCTCATCAATACATGCTGCCTTCTATTCACACCTGGCCCATCACCTTGTACCTGGTGCTGGCTGTGCTGCAGGTCTGGGAGCTTGCTTTATCCCACTGGGGGCTGCAAAAGCTTCGGAGCAGCTGTTCCCACTGCCCCAAATGCCCTGGAGGTGCTGAGGGCTGCCCACTCTGGCCACTCTGCCCTCCCTTCCCTCTCCGCCTTCCCTCCCTTCCCTTCCTCCCCTCCCTTCCCTCTCCCACCGCTGCCTTGGCCGCAGTTCCCGCCGTGCCCGCGAGGTGTCGCTCTGATAAAGAGGTTGCGGCGGGCGCTGCCGGTGGGGCTCGGGGTGTCCCCGAACCCCCCGAACCCCCCGCATTCTGCATCCCC
>VXBX01000229.1:292821-358064 GCA_013400415.1 Scytalopus superciliaris | reverse complement strand
AAAAAATAAAAAAGTGATGATGGTGGTGATCACGATTATTTCTCAAAAGACAGGTAAAGCTCCGCACCTCGGAGCGACCCTCCAGCGGGGGGAGGTGGCGGCCCCGGTGATGTGCGGGGCTGCGAGGGGCCAGACGGAGGTCCCTGCCCAGGGTGGGACACCCAGGGGATTCCCGGGCAGACGGGCCCTTCCCCGCCCCGGCCGGCGCTCCCTGGTGCGGGGTGTCCCGTCCGCACCCGCCGCTACCTGCCGGGTACCTGCGGGATACCTGCCGGGTACCTGCCGGGTACCTGCCGGGTACCTGCCGGGTATCTACCGGATACCTGCCGGGTATCTACCGGATACCTGCCGGGTACCTGCCGGATACCTGCCGGGTACTTGCCCCCGCCTCCCCGCAGGGACATCCCTCGGCGGCCCCGCCGGAGGACACGCAGGGAGGGCGGCAGCGCTCCGGTCCCGCAGCATCCCCCTCCCGGCCAGGTGCGCTCGGTGCGGGAGGAGGCGGCGGCGCGGCCCGGGGGCAGGGAGCGTGGGTTGTCCCCCTTTGCCTCCCTCCCTCCCTTCTCTGACTGTTGGACAGGTTTGGGAAAACCCTCCCAGCCCGCTGCCTGCGCGTGGCCCGGGCACGCCGCGCCGCTGCATGCGCTTTAATTCACGAACGAGGAAGTTCGGTCCCGTTTTGGCAGGAGCCCACGCGCTCCTTATCTCTGCCTTGGCTTGGAGAGAGGGAGAGGGAAGCGGCGGGGGGAAAGGCGGGTGTTTTCCGGGGGCACCTGCCAAAGCCGGGCATTGCAGCTCGGGAAGGCAGCGGGGTGCTGCGTCTGCCACCGGGACGAGCCTCCCCTCAGCCACCTCCGGTGTCCTGTCGTTGCAGGGGCTTTTCCTCGGTGGTGGCCCTGGGAGCCAGCATCATCTGTAACAAGATCCCGGGGCTCGCCCCGCGACAGCGGGCCATCTGCCAGAGCAGGCCCGACGCGATCATCGTCATCGGGGAGGGGTCCCAGATGGGCATCAACGAGTGCCAGTTCCAGTTCCGCAACGGGCGCTGGAACTGCTCTGCCCTGGGAGAGAGGACCGTCTTCGGGAAGGAGCTCAAAGTGGGTACGTTGGCTCTCTGCTCGCCGCTGCCCGGCTGCCCACCCGGGGGGATGCCACGGGGCATGGCCGGTGGTTTGGGGAAGGACCAGCTGGACCACACGGCTCGTTGCAGCCAGGGCAGGACCGGCACCGTGAGCTGTGGCTGTCGTTACCAAGGTGACTGACATCCCTGCTCCCTCCTGGCTGGGCACCTGCCCGTGGGTACTTCCATGTCCATGAGTTTCCACCACTGGGATTTCCCCGTCCTGCTCTCACAAATCCTTTCCAAAAAGTTTTCCATTTGTGTGCACGAGGCAGCAGCCTTATTCATGTGCTTAGGGATGGATGAATGGGTTTTGGTTCTGGTTGAAGACAGTGGTCAGAATGGCTGGGCAGAGCTGGAATTACTGTTCTGGAATGCAGACACCTCCACAGTGTTTGTACCTGGTGGGACTCAGGTGCACCAAACAGTCTCATTGGAACAGAATCCCACCACACAAAATAGTTACTTTATAGCAGCTGTATCCAGTGCCCTCTCTCCCAGCAGAAAGAGCAGGTGTGTTCTGGTTTGAGATGTCAGGGCATTTACACTCTTCCAATCAACAGGCAGAAGATCCCACTTCCAGTCTCTGCGTTTTTAGTTATCGCAACAGTACAAAATATATCAAAATTCTTAGCTAAAGTGTTAATAATGATAAACACAAATACCTGAAAAAATAGAGCTGAAGTTAAAACTCTCCCCCCCGCCCCCATTCTTCCAAACACATACTAGTGGTATTTTACTCAGTATTTGTTGATTCCACAGCACAAAGACTGACGAAATGTGTTTTCCAAATACAGGTTAGTCATTTTTAGAGCCACCATTGAAAGCTGATCACTCACAGCACCTCACATTGAGCTCTATGGTTTCCAGTCTTGAGGTCTCCCTGTCTCTCCCCCATCTAAAATGTGGTTGCAAAAACCCTCAGAAACCCCACAAAAAATGCTTAGTGTGATAGAAAACAGGGATACTTCATGAGAATGGAAGAAGGGACTGAGAATAGAAGCAAGAAGAGCCCTGAGCAGCTGTGGGGGAACCCTCTGGATTGGCCCCAGGCACTGTTTGATCATATGGCCAGATATGTCCCCAGTACCTCATTCCTTGCATTCAGCCTTGCCACTCTGCTCTGGAACTCCTGAGAACACTGAACATGTATTTTATCACATCAGTGCACACTGATATGTGTATTTTCCAAATCTTGGAGATATTTAAGGAAAGAACAGAAAGGGAACAATGTGGCTGGGTTTGAAAACCCCACTTTTCAACACCTTTGATAACCAGAGTGACTCGAGCAGAGAAGGTAAAAAGCCCCCTGCACAACACTGTGGAATATCTGAAAAAGGACCATTTATTCAGATTAGCTCATTGTTTCTGTTCCTTGAGCTGAGCTCTTCCTGTCAGTGATGTATGCGAGTGTTTGCCACTTATGTCAGTGAAGAGTCCATTTGGATGGCTGACAGGTTTGGGCTCATTTAGTCTAAGAGTAACATTTCCTTAAACAGAAAATGTGAGAAGCATTTTTTTACTTCTCCAACAAATCAGAAAACTGCGGAGTTATTGTGGTCTGTTGTATAAACATGCTCTCAGTTCCTTTCCTCCCTCCGAAAATTGAATTATTTAGCTAGTGGGTTATATTTAGGTCCTTTTAAAGAAAGTCAATATTAAAGGAAGTAGACTTTGATCTGTCTTTGAGGTGATAACTCTTAATATGCTCTATCTATCCATTATGAGCTAAGATGGATAGGGCAAATTTCTCATTGGTTTCGGAACACAGTCAAGAGTTGAATGGCATCCAAATTATAAAACTCATTTAAAGAATAATCAAAACATTCAAATTTAAACAGGTTATCTATATTGAAATTTTCATGTAAACTTTGTTTAAAATCACAGAGGCTTGAAATCCAATGGTGAATTTTACTTGTGCACAGACATGTCTAGGGTCTCAAAAATAGAAGTGCTCGGGCTCTCAAACACCATGAAATAGTATAATGCAGCCATTCCTGCTCGGGTTGTCTCCTTGTTCTTCTGCTTCTTCCCTCTCAGCAGGTATAGAAAACTGGAATATCTGGCATAGCTCACCTTTCTGTGGTTACAGGGGAAAAACATGTTCCTTACAGGTCTCTTCCCCTTGGATGTCTCTCAGGAGGAGCACATCTAGGTTACCATCCAGAGAAATAATACCTTGCTCTGGTTCAAAAGGGTAAAACCTGTGAGCCATAAAGCCATAAGTCAAATGTGATAGGAAATAGGAAGAGTTCAGGCCTGAGTGCCTTACCCTAAATAGTAAAGAGATGTGTGACATGAACGACTATATACCCTATAGAAGGTATTTTAAGGTGACTGTGCACAAGGACAGTCCAGGTAACCATTAGGCAAAGTTACTGTGCCCTTGTTGCTTTTTTAATGAGCCTCTGACACTTTGTATGTTACAAAACACTATTCCAACAGCAACTAAACATTAGTACCTTTTCTAGCAGCCAACAACTGGGTATATTTTTCAGGCAGTTGTGTCCTCAGAGTTATTACCTGGGAAGTACGTGGGGCACCTTTGTCTTGCCACTTGCAATAAAGTCAGTGAGCCACACATGAGCTCATTCCTCCCCCTGTGCCTCCGGAGTGGCACTGATGGACTCGCTCTATGATTAGGAGATGACTTCAGAATGACAGTAATGTGGCTCAGGCGGGCACGTGCAGCGAGCAGAGTCTGAGATCAATCTGGGAGGATGTGCCTAAGTAACTCTTATGCTAATGGGATTTGTGTGTGTTAGTCCATACAAATAAGCTCCCTTGGATACCACAGATTCTTGTGAACTATTTCCCAGCCGCAGTTTTGATGGCACGGCAAGCCAAAATCTCTTCAAGCCCAGGTTTCTTTACTCTTACCCTTACTGGGTAATGTGTTTTATGGATGTTATGTAAATGTACCCAGATTATTTCAATTCTCTTGTTGCCACTCAGGCTGATTCAGGAGGTGTAAGTTCTCCTCGTGGCCCTACCATTGCATGGCTGATCACGGCACTCTCCTCTGTGTTTCCCTTTTCCTATTTTTAAAATGACAACAGGGATACAAGCCTTGGTGAAACACTTGGAAGTCGTTAGAAAGAAAGCATCAAACATTTTCCGGTTCTAATCTGCAGCACGTGTGTATTTTTAAAATTCCACATATATTCCACCTTCCAGTGATAGTTTATTTGTAGATTTATAACAAGCAACCATTTAAACTCATCCATGCATCATATTGCCTATTTGTGATCACAGGCTTGAGTTTCCAGCTCGTCACAGCCGTGCTTCCAGCCAGTGCACAGCGTATATTTCTTGTGTCATTTTATCTAGTTTGTCCTTCAAAAGAGAGATTCTTCCCTGCTGCCCTACTGTGGATATCTTATCCTGACAGCTGGTGACAATAGTGCCAATAACAGGGAGAAATAACAGAGTAGAAGTGACACCAGTTTACTCAGCCAAGGACTTGGTCCGTTTTCAATGGGAAATGATAAAGTCACAGTCAAGATCCACACAAGGATGTTTTTTCTAGACAATTCTGTAGACACCTTATTAATAATGTAAAGTCACAAAGAGAATTTTTAAAACAACCATGGAGATGATGTAACACTGCAATTATGGACACATTTAAAACCAAATATATTTGCTACGGTGGTCAGCAGTTCTGCTCCTGAAGACGTCCACAAACCAAGGCTTTAAAGCATGACAGACCCAAAGCCTCCCACCCACCCCACTTCAGGTGAAACGTGGTTCAAGCCCAAAGATCTGAACAACCAGTGGAGCCTTTGATAGAGTCTGAAAATCAGATTGGGCTCTGATGGATCACAGAAAAGGCTTTCCGTGAGGTGCCTCAGTGGCCCATTCTGCGATGTGCAACCTTGGGAACAAGTGGTGAACAGTAACTCTGCTCTTTGTGACAGTTCCTGTCTCAAATAACTGCCTTGGGATGTGCCTGCGTGCCATGGGATCTGGAGGACAGCACCATATTGGCATCACAGGACAGGAATAAAAACCCAGGTGCTTTTGCCATACGTGAGCAGCCTTGCCACCGTTAAAAGAGACTTCCCAGGTGAGAATAGGACAAACTGTTTGACTGCACCTCTGCAAAGTGACACAGCCAGGTGGAAAGTCACTGCAGAGAAGAAAGGCATTACAGCCCTGCAGTGGGGGAGGCTGGAGGGGGCAGCTCAGCGCTGTGAAGGTGTGGTGGCCTGCAAAGAACATTGCAGCAGAACTGGCTTCAACTGAACTGGCTTCAACCGAGTTGGCATCCTGGTCTTACCACAAGGCATCGGTTCTTTGCTTTCTTTTACACTGGAAATTGTTTCAGTATCATCACCTGCCATTGCTCAAGGGAGTAAGGAAAGCTGAAATCAAAGCAAGAATCCACATGGACAAACTGGTCTTAAAACTTCTGAGCAGAGCTGGCCAGCTCAGCACCTCTGTACGTTGTGTCCAATGCCTTTGACTTGGGGGTCCTTCCAGGTGTATCCAGATGTGACATTAAACCAGGAGAGCTGTTTGCTTTGCTTTATACACTCCACTGTGAGCTGCAGACTGAATTAATTTATTCCATATATTAGAATCAGCTTTTCTTCTATGGCTTCAACAACATGAAGTAAGAGGGGACTCCTCTTACTCCTCACTCCTGTCTATTGAAAGAAATGACAACTGTCCTACAAGCCAAATCCTTAACTAACTTGTTCAGTAGCTGTCAGGAATAGCTCTTGCTGGTATGGGAAAGAAAACAAAGATCTAGGACATTTTCCTCTCTGGTCTGGTAGATTTAACAGAAAAAACGAAGTTAATAGAAAAATGAAGGGTAAACCTTCATGTTGTCACTGTACTGCAGGCAAACACTCTTGAAAACATCCCAGTACAGGTGTGTTCAAGAAAGGATTTAATCTTCAGTCATTTTATAGAGCTTTTTGAGTTTAAACATTGCTGTAGTGTCTTGTGTCAGGTTTTAAATTCTGATTCTTTAAATTACAAAATAACAGATCATGTAAACAACCACTGGTAGAATCAGGGAGTATCCTGAGCTGGAAGGGACGCACAAGGGTCATTGAAATCCAACTGCTGGCCCTGCACAGGACACCCCAAGAATCCCACAGTGTGCCTGAGAGTGTTGTCCAAACACTTCTTGAACTCTGGCAAGAAAATCCTTGGGTTTATCTTGCATGGAAGATTACCTGGACAGGTCTGTGAGAAACTGGGTTGTAGGTGCTGCTGCACTCTTCAGTTGGTCAATATTTAGAGGCAAGATTGATAAATAGACTGGTTTCTGGACCACTGGTGTTACGAATCTACCAA
This sequence comes from Scytalopus superciliaris, assembly GCA_013400415.1. Lineage (NCBI taxonomy): Eukaryota > Metazoa > Chordata > Aves > Passeriformes > Rhinocryptidae > Scytalopus > Scytalopus superciliaris. The sequence goes on along the minus strand of VXBX01000229.1, from coordinate 351,634 downwards.
TATATACAGAAAAGAAAGAGTGTAATTAACAGGAATCTTGCTCTCTACTCAAGCAAGCTCAGAGTCTGCATTTCTGTGCTCAGTTTCCAGCCCTTACAACCAGTTTTCACTGTCAGTGTCTTGCAGGGGAACAGTTATTTGCAGGCAAAACAGAGGACAGGCTGAAATATGGCCTGATCATCCAAACCTGAGCATGCTGCTTTATGCCAAAAAGTCAATCTTTCTCAGCAGGGACTGTCACAGTAAGATAAAACATTGCCCCAAGGTCACTGCAGTTGGAATTCCCATCAGAAGGTTTTCATACCTGCCTTCAGATATGTCCTGTGAGTACATGTTCCAGAGAAACAGAAAGATTGCATTTTGTTAGAAAGGTGGGAGATCTCCTGTCTCAGGGCTCTGGGGGGCTCAGAGCCTTCTGAAAAAGGGAGACTTGTTTGAACTCCAAAATACTGGCTGTCATTTTGGTAATGTACGTGTCTTGAGTAGAAACTTTATAAGTGTAAAGAGGGTATTTTCAAAAATAATCACCATACCTGGAGTGTTTCCTCTCCAAGAATCTCAAGTGTTGAGGAAAGAAACTTTAGCTTGTGAAAGTGGGCAGTGACTAAACCCCCCAAAGTCTCAAATGCCTCTTAAAGCAACTCATTTTATTTACTGGGACTAATCTTTGTAAAGCCACACTGCTGATTTATAGGGGGCCAACATTTTCCTTTCAAGTGAATACAATGTTTTAAGGCACCAACCCTCCCAAGCTTTGAACAGAAGGGGAAGAAAAAAACTAGCAAGAGGATACTCCAATGATTTTTTTATTAATCGCTCAGGATAAGTTAAAGAAAGATAAAATTAAAAAAAAACCTCTGCAAGATCATACACAGTCTACCAAGGAAGGAGGAGGCACTTCCCAAAGTAGGCAGAGGATGAGTTCTGCTCTTCATTTTTCCTAGCTGTGAGTTATGACCTCTATAGAGAGATGAGAAGTAATGTGAGCTGTGGCACATAATTGGCAAGGTGAGCTGTGTTTTCCATCTTTATATTTTCCCAATCATATTTCAGCTCATGTCACTGCAGATAACTCTCCCTCTGACCCTTTGGCTTTAAATAGCAGAAAATACAACCCATGTTTTCCAGTGAGATAAACAGAAATTTGTCTCTTTTTTTATTTCACAGCTTAGTCAATTTACGAGGGGACTGATAGGGCAGGCCAGGCTGTTTAGGAACATACTCAGACCCCAAACTGCTGAGCACCTACTGCATTCCTGCAAGTAAATCTACTGTATCTTGCAGTCTTAGGCTTTCTTTTCCAAGCAACATGAAGATATTGCACCTCTTTTCAAGTTCCCATTTCTAATCTGCATGAACGAAGTTTTTAAAAGAAAAAGTTTTCAGGATTTAAGATTAAATTTTAAAAAAAATTATGAAGTTAGATGAATTAAGACCAGAATGTAGACCACTCTCTGCAGCTGATAGACAGGCTGATGTAGTTGCTGATCAGCCCAAACCCAGTCTAGCAAATATATAACAAATATATAACAAATACAGCAGGGTCATGCATGTGAGTGTTTTCAGGCTTAGTGCTCCAAGGTGTTCATGGGTTATGTATAATTATTCTCAGTGTTAGGAGAGCCTCCTGTCCTGGAATATTTATGTTTGCTCTTACCTGTGGTGCTCTTAGTGCTTCCCCTTGTGACATCTGTGGGGGTGGCTGACTCAGAGATACAGTCAAAGCCAGCTTGGGAAGATGTGCTGCCCAGGGAAGGGTCTGAAGGGAGGACTCCAGGGCTTTGGAGGATGATGTGCATCAGCAGAGTGGAGCTGCAGAAATTTTGGAAGCCATCAATGCCAAACTATCTGCCATCAGAGCAAATGGAGCTATAACGCACTGCAGACCTTACAGAATCATGGAATCATTAAGGCTGGAAAAAAGTCCAAGATCATCGAGTCCAACCTTCGACCGAATACATACCAGAATATTTGAGTCCCCAGATCTGCTTTATCTGCAAAAGAGAACCACTAAAGATAAAAAGAGGACTTGTTCCATGATCCTCATCCCTTTTGAACTCTTTGGGAAGAAAAGAACAGGGCATGGAGACAGTCAGAGAAGACCTGTTGGGTGGCAGTGGGGAAGGATCCCCAGTGAGTCCCTAAATAATTGTGCCCTAATACCTTACTGGAGTCCAGGAAAAAAACCAGGAAGACCAGGAAGATGGAACACATGAAAAAACCCTCTGTGTTCACACAGCACTGAAACACTTCTTCAGGCTGAGGACAGCCCCAGGTGTGGGGAGGGAGCAGAGCCAGGCAGATGTCAGAGCCCACACCCCACTGCCAGCCCAGTGCTGGTGGGTGGCACTGCCAGGGTCAGGGTCAGGGGGTGCCTCCCCCTTCCCACCAGCCCCAGCTCATCCGCACTGGGCCTGAACATCACCTGCAGTGCTACAGCATCACCCCTGCCAGGCCTGCTGTGGTTGGAAACCCCTGTCAGATCAGCAGCTTTGGAAATGGCCAGAGCAGCCTCTGACAGCCTGCAGGATCCTTCTCTGGAGTGTCCAGTGCTTGGAGTTGAGCTCTGGAGTGTGTCCAGCCATTGCTCATTGGAGACAATGAGAAGAATGTGTCATTCAGGAGCTGAAAGGATGGTTTGTAATCCTTGTACTCTAACAGACCATGTTGGACTGGGCTTGGAGCAACCTGGGCTAGTGGGAGGCGTCCCTGCCCGTGGGATCTTCCAACCCCAACCATTCTGGGATTCTATAATAGATAACTCTCCACCTTTCTCTGTAACTAACTCCCGTGGGACTCAGGCACATGCTATACCTTCCTGTACCTGTTTGCTCTTCACATTGCTTTATGTGCCCCCGTGCCAGTCACTGACTGCTAAAACCTCCACAAAAAGCTCTTAAGCTCACCCCTGCACCTGGGATCCTGATTTGCACCAATCCACCCAGAAGTATCAACTGATCCCTTCATCATACACATTTATAAATTAAATGTTTACTGTTAAAAAAAGAAATAGATTAAAGCCCAGTTGCAGTTTAAGGATGGATTCAGTGGGAATTGCCTGAAAGAAGATTTCATTCCTGTGTCTCCACCCAACTCATGTAGCAAATGGGTCAGAAAATTGTTCAAGGGGCAGTTTGAGCAGCTCATGCCAAGAAGTATGTTTCATTTAACTCTCTCCAAAAGGTCTTTTCTGATGTCAGTGCTGAAAATGTAGTTTACTCTTCCAGCTGTGGTCTGATATTTCTAGTCATCTAGAGAAGGTAATGACTGCAGATCAGAGTTTTCAACACTCTTTCAGTTATGCAGAAGAGCAAAACCCTTGATGTTACCACCATCCTACTGATTATTTCTGCTAGGAAAGAGCTGATCCTGGTCATTAGCCAGAATGGGCTCTGTGTCTCACATTGCTGACAGTTCTGTACTTTCCTTATCCTGGTTTTGGTACCGTATCTCCTGCTTTGCTAAATTTCTTTGTCTTCTTGAACCAGAAGTGTTGTACGCAACCAGGAAGTATTTTGGGATGCTGCAGTCACCATCCCCTACAGCTTAATGTATGTAAGAGAGGATTTCAGGATTGTTTTTATATCAAAGTCTTATCTTATACTAATGCCAAGATACTTAATTTTTTGCTACTAAATTTTCAGAAGGAAAGTACAGCACAAGTCTATGTTGGCTGTCAGGTGCACTGGAAAATTAAACAAGAAAGACAATAAAAGAAGGTCATATCAGGTCATTGTTCAACTTTGGGAATTCAGAAATGATGAGGTTATGCCTTTCAACCCACCCATATTTTGAGATTAGACTGAATGTGGAGCAATATTTCCTTGGTCACCCTGTTCTGGATCATCAGGAGAAGCTCAGAGGAAACAAACAGTGCCTGCAAAGAGCAGCTGCCTGACCATTCCTTGGCAAAGCGTGTTTCCCTCTGAGATCCTCCAGGCATTTCCACTCTCTGCTGAAATCCGAAATAGAGGAGTTGTATTGACTATTTAAAAGTGGTAGGATCATCCTCATGTTATCCTGTTTGGTTATAACCCCTCTATGACACTGTTCTGGTGTCTAAAGCCCTCAAGGAAGAGGCTCAATATGAGCTGACATCTCTGTGAGCCAGACAAGGATAATGACACTTATAAAACTGAATCATTTATGGAAAACAGGAACAGTTTGATGCAGATGTGACAAACTCGTGTCACTTTATCAATACTGCACAAGTGCCAAGGGTCTTCCAAACTGGATCAGTTCTGCCAGACACTTGCTTTGCTTACCTTGTAATCTCCTACACTTTAGTTTTTAAAAGCTGCTAAACTTTACCCCTAAATAAGACAAACTTACAAAATTATTTATGTAATATAATTTATGATCAAGCTTGACATTGGATTCTGATTCTGCTTGTACTAACTAGTTTTATTTTCTCTGTGTTGCATTTTTCTCCCCTCTAAGAAGCAAAAGAGCTGCTCAGTCTTTATAATGTGAGTGTGTCAGATTAAAGTGATCTCCCAGTGGTTTTTACTCTAGATCTTAAAAATAACTTGTGCTTGGACAGAAATCATTTAACCAAGGGAAAAAGCAAAAAGAGCCAGATGAAAATTTCAACTCAAAAATACTTCCTTTGACCATGTCCCCTTTGCTGCTTCATGAAACAGAAACTTGATGTAAAGCCCTGCTCCCCTCTGAGCAGAGAAACTGGGGCTTCTGGGTGTGCCTCTCCTGTCTATCAGAGAGTTTTTCATAGTGTTGTGCTTTAAATAGTGAGGATATTGTTGAGTATAAACTGAAGGAGGCCTTGGGAGGGTGCCCTGGCTGGTCCTGGTGGATGCTCTCGGGAGTGGGACCCCCCTCCACCTGCCTCCCCTGCTCTCCCCTCACAGCCTCAGAGGCTCTGAGAGCACAGCTCCAAATGCACCCAAAGCCTAGGATTTCTCTTCCACATTCATGTTTTCATAAAAAGCCATGAGTTCTAGAAAGCTTCATCTGCAAATTCCAATCACAAAAATTCAACATTTTATGATTTTTCCCTTTTTGTTTCTTTTGTTTGGTTGGTTGGGTTTTTTTGTTTTAAATGAGGAGAAACGAGGAAGTTTGATACTTGACTGCCAGTTCCTTAATAAATATAGTGCTTAGCAGGTCCAATCGGAGTATTGCCTATGCCAATATAAAAGGGTATGAAGTTGGCTATTAGCAGCTTGTGTTAATGTCATCTTGTTTTCTATTTTACTTCCTTGACATAAGGAAGTGAACATTTTTCATTAAAAGCAACAATCTAGATCATATACATGGAAGGGATGTAGCTGAGCTTGTAAGGTTTCTTTCCCAAGTGACTGTTTTTTTATGAAATCCAATAAACAGCAGAAATGGGCTTGTTTCATGTATAGTAAACTATTGCCAGCAGCTGAGGTCTGCCAGAATTAGAAAAGGGGAGGGGATCTTCCCATCTGCACTTTCCTAATTAAGAGCCTGATCCTATTGATGCAAAGGTACATCTGGTCATTGGAGAAACAAGAGTTGGGGTAAGTTTTTAGTTTGGGAGATCCAAGAATTTTTAAAGGGTTCTGCAAGCCTCCTTGGGTATTGAAGAGACTCAGCAGGACTGGTTTCAAAAGTCTCACATGCCCTGTAGGGTCCATCTGTGGGAGATCCACACACCAGAATGCAAGAGAACTTCAAGAAGATAAGTTAGATCTTTGATTCAAAGTGAGAAGCCCCCTGTCAACAAACAGAAGCCTGTCATTAGAGCCCCATTGCACAAAATGGTATTGGTTTGACCTCTGTCTCACAGCCCTCAGGTGAGGCTCAACTTCACCTTCCTTTGGTCATGGTACCTACAACAGGTCAGGGTTATTTTTCCATCTGGTGAGAAATTTTGAAATCAAACCCAAAACATATTTCATTGAGTCAGTGTTGAAAAGTTTGTGACAGTGTGAGAAAAATGTCCCAGTTCACTTAAAATGCTTTCGGAACAAGATGTCCAACAGAGATGGTTTTACTGTAAAAAACCCTTTTAGTGTAGTTAGTGTAAATTTCTAAATAAAATCCTACTTCTGAGCTAGAAGAGTTTGGATGATCCTCTGGGGCACAGGGTGTGACTCTTAGGGATGGTGCTGTGCAGGGCCAGGAGTTGGACTAGATGATCCTTGTGGGTCCCTTCCAATTCAGCCTATTCTGGAATTCTGTGACTTTTTAAAAAAGTTGAATACGATTGTTTCAGTGATTTCACCCCCAATTCCACCTATTTTGTTTTTCTTTCTTTTTTTTAACTATAGCCTTTACCACCCCACCCTTTTGCTATAAAAGCTTTAGTTTGACTACTTCTAATACTATCTGGGAGTGTATAGATGAAGTCGCCTCAACAATACTTTATCTCCTACTCTCTCATGTAGAGCTTTCATTTTAGAGAGCAACCATCCACCAAAATCAATACTTAGAAGAGTAGAGACCTGCTTATGCCTGCATATTTACAGCTCTTCTAATAATAACTTCTGATGTTTGCCCTGCAGGAGCTTGCCTGGTTTATAACTTGTGTCCCCATGTGGTATCATGTATTTATGGCAGTTTTTAACTTTCAGGTGTCACGTGCTTGTGACAGTTTTTAACTTTTAGATATCACGTGCTTATGACAGTTTTTAGCTTTCAGGTATCATGTATTTATGGCAGTTTTTCCATTTCAGGTCTCATGTGTTTGTGACAGTTCTTAACTTTCAGGTGTCACGTGTTTATGGCAGTTTTCCCATTTCAGGTATCATGTATTTATGGCCCCTTTTCCGTTCCAGGGAGCAGGGAGGCCGCGTTCACCTACGCCATCATCGCGGCCGGGGTGGCACATGCCATCACAGCTGCCTGCACGCAGGGCAACCTCAGTGACTGTGGTTGTGACAAGGAGAAACAGGGACAGTACCACAAAGAGGAAGGCTGGAAATGGGGAGGCTGCTCTGCTGACATCCGATATGGGATCGGATTCGCCAAGGTGTTCGTGGACGCCCGGGAGATCAAACAAAACGCCAGGACGCTCATGAACCTGCACAACAACGAGGCTGGGAGGAAGGTGAGTAACCCCGGCTCTGCCATCTCCATCCTGGGATTGGAGATGGGCTTCCATCACCTCCAGTGCAGGAGAATCCAGTGCTTTCATGCTGACATCATTTACAGTAGGCAAGTAGGCACCTCTGCTAGTTAGATAAGCTTGTCGGGCCATCTGTCTGTCAAATATTTGTCTAAATGTTACTCTTTCCAGCTGTAAAAGGAAGAAAGCAAACAAACATTTTATCTGGGAAGTCAAATGGTACTTATGATAAAAAGCTGCTACTGTGTGGGAGAGTGGGACTCTCGTCAGGTTCAGACATGAACATCTCACTCAGCTGAAAAGGGATCGTTTTCAGCCCCACTGTTCAAACCCTGCTCTTTGTGTGAGCCCTGCCCCAGCACAGGGAAATGCTGCAGCAAAGGGCTCCCTGTTACACCAGCACATGGGTTTGCACAGCAAGATTTCCACCCCCTCCCCTGTCCCTGGGACTGGGGAGCTGAAAGCACCCTCTGCAGATCCAGTGCTGGGGAAGGCAGGAATCCAGCAGCTTCCACACAGGGCTTTCCTGGGCATCCTCAGCACTGAGCACCCCGGATTTGCTGCCTTGGCCATCTTCCTGTTACAGGTGGAAGACTCAATGTGATCTATGCTCCTCAGATCCCTGTGGGTCAGGCATTCCCAGCAAACCTCAGGGCAGTCCCAGTGGTGCTGTGGTTCTGCCTGGGACAGCCAGGGGTGTCCATGTGCTCCCCATAAAGCTGTCTGTGGGTACATCCAGTGCTGTTTTCCCTATGGGAGCGACCATTCTGCTGATCGCATCCTACAGGAGGAATGTCAATCCTCTGCTTCCTTAGCTCTCTATTTTGCCTTCCCCCATTTGCCCTCCTGTGCAATACTCCTGATTTCAGCATTCTGTTAGTGTGACTTAGAAGCAAATGGGAGAAGGAAGTTAGGAACAGCAGCTAATTTGTGGATACTATTTTTGTTGTGGTAATTACCTGTAGGCTCTGAGACATCTCTACTTATGCTGGAGCCAAGCAGATTGTATTGAAGAAAAGCCATTTCCACCCCAAGCAAAAGCCTAACCCTTCTTTAATTTAATGCTACTGTAGTAGTTTTATAGGTGAGATTAAGGTTTTTACACTGTGTCATATCCCAAATGCCTGTATATGGCTCTGTGGTGCAAAAACTTGTACTTCAATACTAGCAAAACTGAATTCTGATAATAACTCAAGGATTAATCAGTAGTATTTGCTAAACAAATGATCTCAGATCTTTATTACTTAGCTTCTGGTAGCTGAAAAGCTTGGTAAGACACCAACACCCACAGCCTGCTCTGCTACACGAGCACAAATCCAGGGAAGTAAAAAATAGCAGAGGAGTTTCACCTTTGAGGGAAAGCTACTTCCTTGAAAGTATTTGATAGGTGCTGGCAGTAAAAGATTCCCAAGAAATGACACACCAGCCCACACCAGACTGCATGCAAACAAAGATGGAACTGCCTACTGGCTATAAATTTTTCCCTAATGCAGAGCTCACAGACACAGACAAGTAGAAGAGCTGCATTTTTTGTCTCCATTCTCACCCAGGTGTGGACCTTGGGTAGAGGAGGGCTGTCAGTGCTGGAGCTGGGCTGTGGGAAGGCAGAGCACTCAGCAGCCTCCCCTTGAGGACATGAGCTCCTTGTGCTTCTGACCTTTCCGAGCACAATTTGCCGTCCCAAGAGCTCGTGGCTGGAAGATTCAGCTCTCCTCATTGTTACCTGGGAGAACAGTGGTGTGTGCTATCTCTGGCCATCTGCCATTTCTCCAGCAGGCTCAGGAACTGTTCCGATCTAGAGATATTTCTGCACTTCTTCCTGCACCCCTAACAGAGCAAAATTACTGATCTTTGTTCGAACAAATCTCTGAAATCTGCAGGGGAAAGAAAGAGTAACAGGACTGAGAAGAGGCTTATTACTCCACTGTCCTGTAGAGAATGAATAAATGATGTTTTTGCTGGAGAGGTTCCTTTCAGGCCTTGCCTTTGTGTGAAAGATCACAGTATTTAAAGACAATTGGTGGGGTGGGGGGCACTATGGGTATTTGGCAAGCCAAGTCTCTCACAACCTCACTCTTTCACAACAAAGACAGTCTTGTTGTGAGGTGGTACTCTCCCTTTTGGAGCAATAGGGATCTTATCAGCCTTCACACAAGCTATTCCTGGTGCCTTTCCTCTGGGCTACAAATTCTTGTCTAGTTTTGTTTGCCCATGGCCAGGTTTTTGATGATATTTATGCACTTAGGAGACAGACTGGCACCTACCAGGCTTCCTAAAATAAACTAGATGTTCAATTCTTATTGATTTGTTGCCTTTACCTGTAGGCGCCACTACACATTCAAAAGTCAGTCCCCTCTACTTCTTTGGTCTTGCAGTGTGAAGCTGTGCTGTGTGTTTGGTCCACTCACCTCTGGAAAGGTCCTCCTTCAGCTGCAGGTGGTTCAGGATGCACTCTAATAAAGCACAGATCTATCATTAGCTAGTTATCTCCTTAAGAATAACTGGTGAATTCTTCTGTTCCATCTTGGTGAGTGAGAGGTGACAGACTTTGCACTGCAGCAGGCAGGTCTGCTGGGCTTACTGGGGAAACTGGGCAGTATAAAGCAACAGAGAACCACCTGATCCAGGGTTCTGGAGATCTCAGTTCAAGACTTTCCACCTTCTCATAGTTTTAGGCAGATGTGTCTCTGCTTCCTGCAGTGCCAACAACAGGTTCAGAACATACTGAATATGTGAGACTGTCAGAGCAGTAGTACAATTATCCAGGGCAGTGGTCGTGATGCCAAGGCTGCCAGAGCTCAAGGAGCATTTGGACAACACTCTGAGGGACAGGGTGGGATTACTGGGGTGTCTGTGCAGGGCCAGGAGTTGGACTGGATGATCCTTGTGGGTCCCTTCCAACTCAGGATATTTTGTGATTCTATAATCTGTCAGCTCATTGTGGAAATGAGACAATTGACTGTGTCAAATGGGGAGGATTTTAAAGGTCATAGGTGGAGAACAACCATGTTCCTTTACTTAACAGCTTTGGTAGTGCAGTGCTTGAAAAACAGTTGTGTGCACGCCCAGGATGCAGAGAGGAGCCCTCCTTGAGACCAGGGTGTGGGACACCATTTCCAGCTGCTCCCACTCTGCAAACTAAAGCCAGTGATGCCAGTGGGTCCTGCACCATCAGCAGTTTTGCTCACTGTTAAAGGACAGGGCTCTACTCTCAGTTTGTCTCCCTGTCTGGGTGACAAAGTACTACCTTCTGTAGCACAACTTCAGAGTTCCCAGCCCGGGTGGAAGGGAGGGGGCAGAGTTCAGAACAGGGGTCGCATCCACCCTACGAAACTGGCCCCAAGCAGCCCGAGAAGCCTCACCTCATTTGTCAAACCTATTGGAGAGCAGCTATTTCTGACCTTCAGAAACAGAGTTTAGAGTGTCTTTCCTCTTTGAATTAGTATTTCCTGAAATGCTGATTCACTGCAGGAAGAAGCAAGAGTACAGGGAGAACAGGAGGAGAATTCATAACAGCTGGGTCAGAAAAGAGAGATAAAACTTCAATTAATTTAAAGGCATCATCCTGATTTGCCCTGAAAACTTCCATGTGAGGGGTTATAATTGCAAGACTGAATTGTCTGTTAGCAAATTTGTCTTCTCAAGTACAAAGTTAATTAAATTACTGTAAGTAACACAATAACATATGTCTGAGTGATATTTATACTCTAGGAAATAAAAATGTTATTCTCCAAGTTATTCTGCTAAAAAATAGCAAAGTAGATATTGAAAGGTTCTACATATTTTGGCTGTAAATTTTCGTTCTGACAGCATGGCAAGGTACATGACCAGACTGCTCTCTCCTCTCTTTTTCTCTGTGACATTGAAATTCCACGAATGGCATCTTGCATCAGCGTTACATCATATTAAGTATAATGCAATATTATGAGTCATTGTTATAAATCATGGGCACAGGCTGCATTAGAAGGCTTTTGCAATTCAAGAGCACATCAAGGTGGATTTTTATTCAGCGTTCCTCTTTGGAGGTGCACTAACTTTGCAGTGTCTCTTCATCCTCTGAATCAGGAGTGTTTCAGTTTTCCCCTTCAGCTGGAAGGCTCCCAGGGGATGTGCAATACGTGCCCAACAGAGCTGCTGCAAATACCAAACACAGGTGGGAGAACCCAGGAGGTGTTCCTGAAATGCATCACGCAATGATCGTAATAGACCAAAGTGTTTAGTGTTTTATCCTTCAGGGAAAGCCTGTAATAATGCTGAAGTGACACACAAGGAGGTCAGGAGTTCTCCCAAGCTGTCCTGAAAAGCCCATACTTATGACACCCTCTACTTGCTACATCTCTGACCTCAGGAGAACGTTGCTGCCATGAAACTTTCCTGAACATCTTCCTCTCCTTGCCTAGTGTGCAATCACCACTGCAAGAATTAACCATCTCTAGAGGAAAAATCTATTTCTGTCTCATTCTTTAACTAGCCTATGAGCCTGACTACCAGAAGCAGCACAGAAAAAGCCCTCACAGGTGAATCATTTGGAAGGTTGTGAGCATTATGTTAGAAAAGGGACAAGGTTGATCAGAGGTTGACAAACAATTTAACACTTATAATTCTTCTGAATATAGGCCGGGAATTCTGGAACTTTAATAGTTCTGCCTGGACTAAATCTTAAAGCACATGAAAATGTGGAACTATTCACAGAATCACAGAATCCCAGAATATGCTGAGCTGGAAGGGACCCACAGGGATCATCCAGTCCAACCCTCAGCCCTGCACAGGACCATCCCCAAGAGTCACACCCTGTGTGTGCCCGAGGGCATCATCCCAACCCTTCTGGAGCTCTGGCAGCCTTGGGGCTGTGCCCACTGCCCTGGGGAGCCTGGGCAGTGCTCACCACCCTCTGGGGGAAGAGCCTTTCCCTGAGATCCAACCTGAGCCTGCCCTGACACAACTCCAGCCATTCCCTGGGTCTGTCCCTGGTCACAGAGACCTGCAGTTTCCTGCAGTGGAGGGAGAGAGCAGCTTGTGGATTTGCAGCCCTGCTGGGATGGCCCTGCCCGAGGAAGGCCAGTCTTCCAGAGGCACCCCAGCATTCCAGCAGCTCCCAGTAGGAGCTCTGCTTCCAAAAGACAGTCAGGGATCTGATACATGCTGCTTGGCAGGCACAGTGCTAACGGGGTACACTTGGTGTGCCAGGAGGACACGGGCCCCATAGAGGAGCCAAAAGATTCGTTCCCACGTAGATGTCCCTGCTGGAATCTGGCCGTGAGCAGACCCTGCACACAGCCCAGCTGGCTGGTACCAACCCAAACCATGCAGTGCTGTACTCAGCTGGCTCTGTCAGGAGCAATGTCTCTAATGGCACATGCACACCAGAATAAAGCTCGCCTGTGTCTGGAGCTGCTCGAAATTACCATCGACTCCAGAGAGTCTCAGAGAGCAGCTTCAAGCTGAACAGAATTGGGAGAGGCTGCCCTGATTCTCCTGGCACCAGCAATCAAGTGATATTATAGTACAGCAGCACACACAGCCACGTTCCTTGGAGTTCAGGACTGAGCAGTGCCCTTGCAATTGCACTTCACATTTTCCAACAGTTTTTCATTCTTTTTTTTTTTTTTTTTTCTGCGTGGGCACAAGAATGTTCCTGATTTTTCTATTCAGAAGTTTCTAGTTCTTATTGTTAGGGATGCTCCTTAAATGCACAGCTGATGAATGGCTTCCCTCTTTAGTGGCAGATACAGCCCCTTGTGAAATGATCACAGCTGTGGTACGTCCCTGATTTACCGCTGCTTGAAGTTGGAAAGCCTTTTTTAGGAATAACTTTCTCCAAGTTCCTGTGAGGGACTCTGAGGTGATGAACATACACAGGACCAGTTGTGATGCCCACTTGCTCAAGAGCTTGTTGATTTACACCCAGCTCCCTTTAGTACTCCCTCAGTTGGACCTCCATTGTCAGCAGAGGTGCTGAGTGTGTAAGAGCCACAAGCACAACACTTGACCCTGTGCTGCTCCTGCAACACAGAACTGGCCAAGCCCTTTCCCAAGTTCCTTGCCTGGCTCATGAGAGACCAGGAAAATGCCTTCTACATGTCCATTCCTGTCCAAAGATAGGGAGCTCAGTCTGTGGGCAGGTAGATGCCCCTTGTTGATAGTGGCAGTAACAATTGTGACAGAGTTCAGCTGCAGCTGTCACTCCTCTGACAGATGGGGTTGATGTGAAGCCTGGCAGTGGAACGGAGACAGCCATGCCTGAAACACTGTGCAAAGCACCTTCAGCCCAAATGACACACAGCACCTCCACCCACAAAGCAGTGGTAGTCTTAATAAATGGAAAATGTGGTTCCACTGCTAAAATGTCATGTAACATCTAGAAAATCTGCTGTTAGGTGCAGCAAATATGACTATGTGTAATGTCCTAGTGGCTGTCCTCCTACAATATTTTGGCTAGATTAAAACTAGGCAGAGGGAGAAGGTTTAGGAGAAGGTTTTTCCACAGGGCTGGTACCTCAGTGTGACCAGACAGAATATGAGAAAGTAACTTCTGGCAAATCTCACTGATGTGGCTGTAAGGTGTAGGCAAAGAGGAGTGTCCACCTGGGTCCAGCTGTAGCACATTATCCGAGGTAAACCCAAGCCTGCTGAGTCCCTGCCTTCTCTCCAGGCTCTCCAGCCTCAAGGCCTGGCACCACAGCTCCGGTTCAGTGCAATTAGAAGAGGAGCTTTAGATGCAACTAAGCCTCTCCTGGCAGCATCATCACCACACATTTGCTGGGGGGCAGCAGGATTCCCAGAAAGGCCAAGCACTGAGTGGGAAAGGTTGGTGGGACCAGAGGACACAGCTGAGTGCTTCCAAAACTCCCACCCAGCTGAGTGTTTGCAGAGCACAACAAAACCCTGCTGGGCAATTTCTGAGGTGTGAAAAAATAATATACAACCCGTGCACTCTTCCAGCATTTTGTTTGTATTTGGAAGGATCAAAGTACTATTTTACAGCTTTCCTACTTCTTTTAGATAACAGTCTTAAAACAAGTCCAAGTTTGACAGACAAGCTCTGCATCTTCTCAGCAGCCCAGGGTAAAGATAAAGGGAACATTAATGTTAGTCTAAATTATGAGAGGGAATTGGACTGCACGAGAACTGTAATCCACAAGAATGAATTTTCATTCCACTTGTCCTCCACTTTCAGCTAATCAGAAATGGTGATACATGGTCCTACTTGTATTTTGGCTTTCAACTCCCTCCTATATGTCATGTGGTTGAAAACTGAGTTCCTGATTTACGCTGAAGATTAGGGAATGATAAATGCTATCACTTACCTGCAGCCAGAGTTTTAGAGGATTCTGGCATGATGAGCAAAACGTGCATTTCATGTGCATGATTCCTGGAGCTGACAGTCTGTCATGGTGCTGACAAAGGTAGCTGAGCTGAGGGCCAGGCTCTGTTAATAAATAACAAAGATCTCAAATTCCAAATTTAATATCATGCACCCTTTATAACTGAAATAATCAGATGCTTGGTCTGATGATTAATTAGCTTGGCAAAGCCACTGCCTGGGTCACACATTTCTGGACAATTTCTGATTTAAATTGGCCTTTCCCTCTGGACAGTTTGCAACATTTCCCACAGGGCACACACTTGCCATTCAGTGCTCAGAGGGGAACATCAACTAGACACAAATAGGTGCTCTATAGATTACTCAGTCCTCCCAGTGTTTCAGCACCTTTGGAGCTGTGGCAGAGTCTTTGCTGTCTCTCCTATTGCAGAACAAAAGCCTGAACAGAAATTCCTGATTTGAAACAAATGTAGCCATCACAGAGCACAATCACCCCAGAGCAGATACCTGCTGTGTCTGGGTATTGTGGAACTCATGCTGAATATGTAACAAAAAAAAAGGGGGTTGGAACTGGATGATCTGTAAGGTCTCTTCCAACGCAAACCATTCTGTGACTCTGTGAAAAGTTGTAGGATAGAAAACATAGCACTTGCTACCCTTAACTCTGACCTAGGGGCTTGGCTGTCTTGCCTTGTAATATTTCTATTAACCTGTGCATTTTGATGTTTTGTTGAGAAATGTAATCAAAACCCAAGATTTTTGAGCTTCATAACTAAACTTAGGCCTAAGTTGTTGAAAAGTTCTAAGAAACAGCTGATGAGCACCATTCTGCTTCTTCCAGGTGACTTTTGTCACCCTTAAAATTCAGGTTTCCAAACCTAAGATTGATTTCCTTGCACATAAGTAGACTCTTCCATATCCATATTTTAGCAAAACTCAACAGATGACTGGTATTGGCCAAGCTAGGAGGACACTAATGGTGAGGCTAGGCTAGTCATTCAGAACATTTTAAATACAGAAACAGACCATGTTTATACATTAAATTTACACTGAATTATGCTGGAGACCTTGCACTGTGCTGTCTCACTCATTGCATCTCTGACAAAGTAAACCCATCCAGCACCTCACTCTGGGTTTGAGGGGCTGAGTTTCTGCTCCATCCTGTGTCAGCAGAGATAGAAACCGGAATCTCCTGCAGTCACAGCCCAAACCTCTGAGTCTGAGCTGCCCAGGAACATCCCCAAGGTCCTTGCTATGATGAGTCAGTGCTGTGAACTCAGCTGGGCTAAGCAGAGATACCTGGAACAGAGGTTTTGGTAAAGCTGAAAGTCAAACCAAGGTTTGATTCAAACTTGTGGTGGAAGGAAACTGTGAAGTCACGAAGCCCCAAACTCCCACCAAGAGCAATAATGGCTGGCAAGTGTTGTACAAGTGGAACAGACTTTTGCTTTAATGGAAGGAGTTTCCAGGTATTTTGAAGTAAACAATTAAAAAATCGATTAAATGAAGACCAGCCTTTTAGTCCAAGGACACGGACAAGGCCTGTTGGTACTGGAAGGATGCATGATGGATCTATTAAAGGATATAAAGGTTTCAGGGAATTGCAGAGAGGATGCTTGGTCTGCATGGCCAATTAGTGCCAGAAGGCACAAATATTAATTTGCATCAGAACTGCTTATTGAAATCACCCCAAACCTTCTGGTACTTAAAAATGAGCTGCACCCTCTGGGACAAACAGCAGGAATGTGTCAGTAGGGATGGATTCTAAATGAGATGTACGCCAACATGAGTTGCTGGTGCTCCAGCCATGGGTTCTGGTGGCCTGCACTAAGGAAACTAGTCTTGCCTAAAGCATTCCAGATCTTATACCAAACATGAGACCACACACAATTAGGACTACAACCATGTATTCTCTGGCAGAGCTATTCCCACAAGAGACTTTAACTGAATCACAGAACATACTGTTATCTTTGGGTATATAAATACTGCAGTCATAAAACAATTAACTATTGAGAGGGCACAATAGTGGGTAAATAAAGAGGTTCAGTAAGGAGTCAAGAGTATGTGTCCAAAAGACTTGGATTAAGACTTCACACAAGTTTCTTCACAGTGTCTACCCTTTGTCATATCTGGTTGAAATCCTTGTAAAGGTGCAGCTGTTACTGGTGGGACATGAGAAGGCAGGAAAGCAGAAGGGAGCCAGACACCAAGAGAGTGCTTAGCTTTGTTTTCCCAAGGAACCAGCCTGAGAGGTTTGCCTTGCTACACTTAGAGCAAATACAGACTAAAAGGTGTAATCAAAGTCTTACAATATTTTCTATAAAATTAGAGATTGAAATAGTTATGCTAAGGAATACATTATTTTTTAAATTATGTTTAACAGAGTTGTGCTTTATATTAAAGCTCCCCTTAAAGAGAGTTTTATAAAATTAATGTCAGGTCACTAAATTAAACGTGTACTAGAGACATGCATTATTTCTTTTGTTGGTGTCTTTATGTAGTGATGAAACTCATGTTTGGCTGTAGCATCCTGTGACATTCTGAACTAAAGACCCAGAGCAATTGGTTAACACTTCATCAAAAACATCAATCTTGATATCAAGACTCACACATGGCTTATAAAGAGGAACTGTTGATGGTGTTGTTGGATGCTGCTGCTGAACTCGTATAGAAGTGGTAAACAGGTAGATGTGTTAACAGAAAGCAACAGCAGTGGAGGGTGTGGGGGGTGAGCTGAGCCAGGGGAGCCACGTGGGTCAATAGAGCAAACCTCAAAAGGGAATTTCAGTTAATGTGTGATCGCTTTGTAAGATAGAAACTTCAACTATTGCTTAAAATCATAGAATTACAGGATGGTTGGGGTTGGAAGAGACCTTAAAGCCCCTCCAGTCCCATGCCCTGCAATGGCAAGGGACACCTTCCACCAGCCCAGGTTGCTCCAAGTCCCGTCCAACCTGGCCTTGGACACTTCCAGGGATGGGGCAGCCACAGCTTCTCTGTCCAACCTGTGTTTAGGTTGCACTGGGCATTACACATAAATTTAGGAAATTCCACTTTCCTCTGCATAGAAGGAAATTTTCATTGACAACAGGCCAGAAAATCCTTGTTAAAATTCTTGGCCTGGATACGAGTGTGCTGATCTTGGCAGCTGCGAGGCTGCAGAGATGGGCTCTGCTGGTAGGATCTTATCTCTGATAAGTGGGAAGCTATCTGAAAACATGGAGGTGTGGATCTATTGTCCCAACTGCAACTGGAGGGGAAAACACTTATGTATGTAACTTAACTGGGAAGTCACTTTTGTGGAATAATTATTCTCACAGGAATATTACAATGAACACCAAAATCATGTTTTTTTATAATAATGTGAATATTTTGAATTGTAAACATGAAGTGTGGAAATCTCTTCCCAATACACAGTGTTTTGTGATCCAGTTTCTGCCTTATGCCAACTAACATAATTGCCTGCTGATTAGCTGGAGGAGTATTGGGAAATTTCTCTTAAATGACAAGAATAGCTCTCACTTCCCTGAGGAGTTGTTGCTTGATGTGCCAGCCTGGTGATATCCCACTCAGGGTACAGCCAACCTTGGCAACGGGCTTGGATCCACAGCCTAGGTCATGTCATCTCTGAAATGGGAAAGGGAGTGGGTGGGAGGTGGCTCAGGTGCTCTTCCCAGCAAAGCAGGCACTGGGAATACTGTCATTTGCTGAGTTGTGAACAGGGTATTGGGATTGAAACTTGAATATGTCTCTGTAAATCAAACATGAGCATACCTTCTCCTTCTTCCTAGACTAAAGGAGTTAAATAAGAAGCTAAGCTAAGAAATATTACATTTTTAAAAGGGCAGTACTGGAAAATTGA
Organism: Scytalopus superciliaris; assembly: GCA_013400415.1. Classification (NCBI taxonomy): domain Eukaryota; kingdom Metazoa; phylum Chordata; class Aves; order Passeriformes; family Rhinocryptidae; genus Scytalopus; species Scytalopus superciliaris. Next base: position 333,391 of record VXBX01000229.1, on the reverse strand, counting down.
TGTAAAATTACTTTGAAAGCACCTGAAAAGCTTGATAGAAAGGAAAGGCATCCTTTGTTTACTAAAACTACTGGCTCAGAGAACTAAAATTTATCAACATTTTTCAGCATGAGAGATCCTCCCTCCACAGTATTATCTGCTGAGCATCTAAGGGTTAACTCTCATGGCTTGGTATGCAACTAAATGAACCTATGCTTAGCTGTGTGTGGCTATTGGTTGGAAATATGTAATATGAAGGGATATTATTTTGCAGCTCGTACTCCTGCCAGTACCTGGCTTTATTACTTTAGCACAAGAGGTGTTTTCTGATTAGTTGTCTGGAACAAGTGAGGCTGCTCTCTTGGTTTCTCTTGGTTTCTATCACTCTCTGGAAACTCTTCCCTTGACAGCCTAAGCACTTGTCCAAATGCTCTACTGGTGATTCCTGTACAATGCCAGCACCACTTCATTTGGGTGCTTCCCTACCAGTGGGGAGAGTTACACGGAAGGTAAAGTTCAGTGGGAATGAGTCAGGCCTGTGCCATTCCTCTCTGTGTACCTTGGCTGTGACAAGGATGAATTCCAGCTGTGTCATTTCTTGTTTTCCCCGAATCTTTTTTATGTGAAGAATGACTCAGGCTCCATGACAAAGCCCAAAGTGAGGGGCACCAATGACATCTCTGCCTGAATAACCCCAAGACTTTAACTCGTCGTGTTCCCAAACTGAGGAGCGTAGTTTAGTTTAGTTCCCAGTTTCTTCAGAAATATGCTAAAATATAAAATATAAGCACAATTACTCTCTTAATGGCATCTTCATGCATCGACATTTAGAAGCCCAGAGTGTGGATGAAGATCTGTCCCAAGATCAAAACTAAAACCAGACACACTGGACATAGGATGCTGAAGGAGTTATATTGACTTTGGAGAGGTCAGGGTCAGCAGACATTGCTCAGTTAAGATTTCATTGGCTTCATTCCTCTGATCCATACAATGACTGCAGGAATGAGCTCGGAGGCTGGAGCAGGGATTTGGGAAAATGATGTTTTCTACAATGGGCGTTCATCATGTTTTTAACACATGGCAGAAAGATCATTATTTTAGACAGTCCTGATTTGAAGTACCACTATTTGAGAGTGATTTTTAGTTGATGACCAGAGCGTAGATACAGCCAGATAAGTGTAAGAAGAAATGATATGTGGGTACCACGTCCAAAGCCAAAAAACCCGCTGTCTCATTTTCTTTCTAAACTGTCTCAGTGTCAGTGAACACCATGTTGTTTCTTCATTCCCAAACCTCCTCGATCATCTTTTATGCACTTCTGGCATGAACATTCTATCCAGTATCTTTTTGGAAGGGAAGATACATACTGTGGAAAACTTATGTAGTGATAGGAAGGTGAAGTAGATAAACATAACCAACAACTCTATCTGGGATTCTGTAACACCATCCCCCTCCCCAGTCTGTTGTAGCTTCATCCTACAAAGTGCTCAGGTGGGCCAGACAACAAGACTATTCAGTATTTCACAAGCTAAAATCCATCATGTCCACAGTGTCAGTTTTGCTTGGACAGCAGCAAATAATTATCCGAGATAAATTTTCCCTTAATCTCACAATCCCATTTCAGTAAGGGGCTAGGAAATCACACTTTCACTTCAATACAGACCATAAAAAAAGGTGTTGAATGTCTTTAAGACAATTCAGCTGTATTCTAATAATAACAAGTGAAAGCACATTAAAAGAAACCAGATTTTTTTCCCCCGAACTATTTTTTCCAAGTTCCTTTTTATGACTGATCTTTAAACTTCCTACATGATGACACTTACTTGGCACTGCATTGATCCAGTCTAATCTAGGTGATAATGGGTTTCACAAGAGTTATTTTTTAAAAACAAGTAGTTTATCAAATCCATTGACAGCTATGTTTTCAAATTTTTCCATTTTTTCTTGTTAAAATATTTGTCTTGCTTTTAAATAGAAAAACCCACAAAACCCAAAGGCAGGTCATCCCAGTGTTGCTGTTGCAGGCAGCTCTACCAAGAAGCAATCACAGCATGTTAATAACTGTGATTACAAATAATCTGTCAAGACAATCCTCAAGTACTGAGCTTTTGTCATCAGCAAGTGAGAAAACACAAAGTCCTGCATCAGGAACCCCCATTTCACAGCTACTTGCAACAGGTAGTGGGAACATGGTGATTTCAGGCTATTTCCTGGTATAAAACTTCCACACACAGAGAATCAGAGAGAGGATGCTGAGCTCGAAGGGACCCACGAGGACCATCAAGTCCAGCCCTTAACCCTGCACAGGACCAGCCCCAGGAGTCAACCCCAGCAGTAGTTTGGAGATTTGCAGTTGAGAAAAGGTTTTCGAACAGGATTTCCTGCAAACAGGAGGAAGGGTTGGGTTTTACATTGAATATTACATAGAAAACATTGTCATCCACCAAATCCCTTCAGAGTACCCGAAACCCAAGCTGAGGCCCACAGTCCCAGGTCGTGAATTAATGGGTTTGATTTGCATTTGGATGCACGGACAGAGAAAGGAGAGTGCAGGCACTTTCTGTCTGGGGAAAACTGGAATGTGTTCAGGGGAGATGTAAGAAAACAAGGAATCCCAAGGTCCTGCAGCTGTTATCAGATAGGATGGAAAAGGGAGAGGGTGAGGGAGAAGAGGATACCTGGCATGAGACTCACTGCAGGGAGGGACTGTCTGGCCCGGCGGGGCAGTTGGAGTTCTAAGGGCATCGTTCCTCTCAAAGCCCTGTCAGACTTTACTGAGCTTAATCAGGCGTTGCCACATCATGCCCACTATCTCTGCAAGCAGTATCTTGATGAAGATAAATAAAAAATTAAGAGCCTTATTTGGCTTTCATGGGCTGTGATTAGATTTGCAGAGCTGTCAGAGAGAAATATTGAGGACTGAGCCCGTGAGACACACTCTGAGCCACATACATGGAATTCACTTTCACAGGTACTTTTGCAACACTAAGAGGATTTGGGCAGAAATTTTTCCTAAGGTGTTCTCCTAGAAGGACCCCTCAGTGAGAGAAAGCTGAGGAAGAATTTCAGGAGGGATTTTTCCCTGGAAAGGGTGGTCAGGCTTTGGAAGGGGCTGCCCAGGAAGGTTTGGAGTGCCCAGCCCTGGAGGTGCCCAAGGAATGACTGGATGTGGCACTCAGTGCTCTGGCCTGGGGGACAAGGTGGGCATCAGGCAAGGGTGGTCTCTGATCTTGAAGGTCTTTTCCAACCTCAATGTTTCTGTGTTTCTGATGTATTTCACATAACAGTTCATGCAGTTTGGAAAAAGGCAAGGCCTTATGGTTTGTGAAGAGCCTTATTAGATTATGTGAGAATCTGCCTCATTAAATCTCTCTTTTTAAAACAAGTTATGTCCCTTTTGTGCTAAGTTCATCAGTTCTTCAAGAATAACAATTATAAAAGCATTCTGTGAAATTTATTTTCTACTGCTCTTCTGCTTTTTAGACCCAGAAATGGTGATAAATTGATTTAGTACACAGCAAGTCATGTAGGTTATCAGAAGTACAGGAAAAATATGCAGGAGAAAATACTTTTTGCTGCATTCCTCCCAGCTTTTACTGGCCTTGCTCTCAGAATTCTGTGTTCATTTGCTATTCTGCACAGTGTTAGTCAGTGAAAGGAAGGGTACCAGGTCCTCTGTCCTCCTATTCAAACAGCAAACGTTTCCCCAGGAGAACATCTCCTTCTGTGCTGACAGAAAGTCTATCTAATATTTTCTTCTTTACTTGTTTGATACATTGTGGAAATAGAAGCTGCATTTTGAAAATAATTGCTGCATATGGTTCAGTTTTTTATGAAGATGAAGTAAAGGCCAACTAATATTTCAGGCAGAAAGTGTAAAAATAGATCTGAAACTCTCTAAAGGGCATATAAGAAATGGAAGGAACCTCCTGCTTTGTGGTGGCACAGAGAAATAGCACACAAAAGGTTAAACCTCTGAGAGTGTGAACATTCTGAAATCTTCCTTTTTAAGGGTATCATGACTTTGTATCTGTAAAAAGTGTTTCTGCTCTTTAAAATAGGATATCCCTTAGTGAAGGTGGATGGTGGTGTTGGGAAATACCACCCATCTGTGGCGTGTGGAGAAGCCTGTCATTTATCAGCATGTCCTCATAATTAGTCCCCAGACCAGCATGTTGCCTGATTCTCTTCAGACACCTCTTGCAAGGAAAGTGCAGAGGTGATCTGATTGATGTGGGTCACATGCTCCGGTGATTTCCCAGGCATTCTTTATTTAAAACACAAAAATTCTTGTCATGAGAAAAATGGTTCACCCTGCCTGGGGTAGCAGTGATTCAGGGATAGTCACAGCTCATGGTGTTCAGTAGCAAATTTGTTTGATCCTGACTTCAGATCTTAGTCTTTTGCACAGATTTACTTATCAAAAACATGAGAAAAAAATCTTTTGGCTGTACTTAATAAGATCTTCATAATATGCTCAACTGAGTTATCAAAGACTGTCTGGAATGAGTCATTCAGTGAGGGACACAGTCGGTTCCAAACTCATCCCCAGTCAGTTTGCCACAGGATACCAATGCAAAATGTGCTCTACAGAACATATTTGACAACAGCTCTGTGAATATTTTCCTTTTTTTTTTTTCTGTTTGAATATGCGTTTGCTAATTTTAAACTTGCATTTGAGTGCTTTTTTATTATGCTGTTTCTCACATTTCTGGAAGATTTCATAGGATTTGTCTCTGACATCAGTGTTGCTTTTTTTGTGCTCTCTCATGTTCTTTTTTTTCCCATCAAAAAGCACCAATCTGAGTTGTACTGTCCTCAGATTTCAGAGATCTGCTGTTAGAACAGCCCTACAATTTACTCAAACAGAGCACACCCTTTTGAGGTTATTCTTACACTTGTTTTATCCAAGTGGCAGAGACATTTCCTAGTCATTTTAATGAGATATAGTCCTTTTATTGCTTGTCAAATCAGTGTTTCTTATCCATCCACTGTCCTTTTCAATGCTCAGTCTCATCTAGACCTCACTGCCAGTTGCTCTACATATGATTTGATTCTCAAGAAAGTTATTTTGTTGAAAGAATAAATAAGACATGGCGTTATTGTTTAAGCTCAAAACATTATTTTTATTCAATGAGTCCTTTTCAAAAGAAAAAAAAAATCAAAAAACTCAATATAATTCCTGAAGTTTGAGGAGCTTTTTCTTATTTAAGGTGCTACAATTGCCCCAGTAAGTAATATAAATCAGAAATCCTCATCTTCCACCAGCTGAAAGGAGCAGGTTTGCATCTGACCATCGCCCTCCCAGCCCCCAGAAATGTTGTGACCTCTCTCCAAGCCCTGCCATGTTCTTCTCCAGAGTGAAAATTTCACTCCTGTCTTGCCAACAGTTGTGTTTTCTTTGATCTGTAGTAAAGGTGTGTGTGCAGGCACTTGTAGGAGACAGGTATTTCCTGACCCAGGTGATCTGATGTTAGAAAAATTAGGCAGGATTATGGCCTCAGTGGGGTAGGAGTCAGTGCCTGTTGTCTCACTAATTACAGCTGCTTCGCATGTGGAGTGGAGCCTGAGTTATTTGGGATGAAGCAGCGAAAGGTCCCTTTCCTCAGGCACTGTGGTATTGATTTGGTTTCTGTGAGAACCTTGATGGGGAAAGAGAAGGCACTGGAGGTGTGATGGTCACTGTATGTGACACTGAATGTCCTTCAGGACAGCTTTGGCATCGAGGGCTGTGGAGTCCTGGTGACCAAACCCACGGCTGTGCAGTGCCTGACCCCACTGGGCATGAGGAGTCCAAACTGCCCTGGCAGATGCATTTGGAAAGGCAGCTGACTTTGGATGCTGGAAACCAAGGGCAGGACACACCACTGAGTAAGCTGGGGAACAGAGGCTCTGAAGTGGGAAAACCCACTGCAGGAGGGTGATCAGTGTTTCACAGAACCCCAGAATATGCTGGGTTGGAAGGGACCCACAAGGATCATCCAGTCCAACCCTCAGCCCTGCACAGGACCATCCCCAAGAGTCACTCCCTGTGCCCCAGAGCATCATCCAAACCCTCCTGGAGCTCTGGCAGCCTTGGGGCTGTCCCCACCCCCCTCTGGGGGAAGAGCCTTTCCCTGAGATCCAACCTGAGCCTGCCCTGACACAACTCAAGCCATTCCCTGGGTGCTGTCCCTGGTCCCCACAGAGCAGAGATCAGTGCCTGCCCCCTGAGCACCTGGACCTCTGCATCCCACCACCTGGAGGGCACAGTCCCTGCAGGGCACCAGGACCACCCTTGTGTCCCTAAGCCACCCCGGCCCCAGGTCACACCAGCCAGCACTTTCTGCTGGTTTCATCAAGCCAGCCCCTGCCAGGGCAGGACCACCATGCCAGACCCAACCCGTGCAGCATTTCCCAGAACCCCAGATTGCCACCCTCACATGACCAACCCTTTGCATTCCCTGCAAAGCTGAAGGTGAAGAAAAAACATGTTAAGCTCCTAATGGCAGTGCCCAAAGGTAGTGCATCTGAAGATAACATCAAGAGAGAGAGCCAGCACAAGTTCTCTTCACACAAACTATTTCCCAGAGGCTAATGGCAAGGGGGGAGAGAGAGAGAAACAAGTACTGACAGTTTACTGTAGGAGCTCAAAGAAAAAGTGGACAAAGCTAAAAGAACTCCAGCTCTTTGTTCGCGTTTAATCCAGTTCAGAGCATTCAGTGGTGCATGCAGATTTCCTGATGGAGCTGGGTATGGTCATTTGGTAAGAAACAGGGGATCTAGGATTTAAATGTTGTGCCCTTCAGGCTCTTACGTTTTAGGAAAAGTCAGTCTGTAACATATATAAAGTTTTAATTCTAGTGTAAAAAGTGTGAGCTGCTGGATAATTCCTTCAAATAAAGAAATGTTGATCTTGGAAGGTGAAGAATAATTTCTGTTTTTAACACAGATCAAGTTTTTAATGGGTAGGGCGCCCCTTTGGGCTCACAGGAACCAAGGGAAAGACCAAGGCCTGCTGCCCCTACCCAGAGAATCCCCTATTTTATTTTCTTCCTTCTCTTTGCAACACTCATCCTGAATTTATAAAGACACTGATTTGTCAGGATACTGGAATAGTGGAACAGCATTAAAATACCACCATCCACATATTTTATTGCAAAACAAGTAGCCCAAGCACCTGATATCACAGTACAATAAAACTATCCTTTGCAGGCCTTTGCTTTTGCTGAGGACAGACAGTTGAAGTTCCCTGTAGCCTATTTTCTAAAGGCTGGAGAGTCAATTTATCTCTGGCTGAATTTGCAAACTACAGTATTGAAAGACAGCCCCAGTGAGGAGGATATGAGTGCAAGAACAGAACCAACCAAAGTGGGTGTGAGCCAGAGGTGGGGAGGCTGGGTCGGAGGAGGCAGATCTGGAAGGGATAGCTCAGTTGCAGAGTGCAGGGGACCTAAATGGGGCAGATGTGCCAGAGAGATTTTACCACAGCATGTTAGAAGAGCATCCCTGGCAAGTGCAGAGAGAAAGGGAGGGGCAGCCAGTAAATCTTAGGAAAATACAAAAATAATAAATGAGAAACTGAACAATAAATGTAGCACAGAGTTAAAAGACAAAATTCTCATCTTTCTGCTCCTTCCCGTTCCCCTCCAAATGTTTTCAGACCTCTGGAAAGGACCCCTGGCACTTGGGCTCAACTGGTACTGCTCAAACTACTCCTGCTCAGACAAAGCCAGACCTTTTTATCCTGACTGCCCATGCCCAGCCTTAGCTGAGACCTGGAAAGCAGAAGGTGGTTGTGTTTGGCACCGTGTCCCCTGCCCGGGCGCGGAGCTGCCCCAGCTGCTGGCTCAGCTCTTTCCCTCCAAGGCTGCTGGCTGTAAATGGGATGGTAATGAAATAAACCAAAAGGCAATTTAGGCTACTTAACTACACTTCAGGAAAAAAAAAAAACAACCCCTACCTGGATTGATGACACATGATGTATTTTGTATTAATATTTCAAGTCAGTTTGGCGGATCCCCATGGCAGGCGAGTTAGAAATATTTTGTTGCAAGTTTGAACATCGTACCAGGATATAAGGCCAGGCACTTCTACAAGAACAGTGATTGAATTAGGGCTGAGAAATGTATGCTGGCTAGTTTCAAATTTAAAAAAAAAAAAAAAAAAAAAAGAAAAAAAAAAAAAAGAGAAAAAGAAAAGGCGGGGGGAGCTTTTAAAAAGGTACAAATGAGGCTGAAAGAATTTATGTTATTTTTCCGGTTTCTGTGCTATAACTCCTTTTCCAGCTCCTCATCTATCTTTGAAGAGCACTACCTTATGAATGAGTGAGCAATAAAAGAAGTATGCAGTGGCTGAGAAACTCAAGATAACAAGATAAAGCCAAAAGTCGAGCAGAGTTGCAAGTTAAGATGTAGATCTGAATATAAAAGTTTCTCACATCTGAGTTTTAGGGCAGCCATTAGCTTGCATGAGAAACTAATTTAAAACCAGTAGCACAAAGTGTGACTTAGGCTAAGTTCACATCTGCAAAGTATTGGACCTATGATTTCTAGGGTTTTTAATCCTGTCTTTAGACCACACATGCTGATAAGTTGCTTATAGACTAAAGTGAAAACAAAGCTATTTCATAGAATCAGAAAATCATAGAATCACAGAATGGCTGGGGTTGGAAGGGACCTTAAAGATCGTCTCATTTTAACCCCCTATGATGGGCAGGGACACCTTCCACTAGACCAGAGCCTAATCCAGCCTGGTCTTGGACACTTCCAGGGATGGGGCAGCCACAGCTTCTCTGCCCAACTTGTGCCAGGGCCTGCCCACCCTCACAGGGAAGAATTCCTCCCCAGTATCCCATTTAAACCTACTCTCTTTCAGTTTGAAGCCATCTCCCCCTCTCCTATCACTACATGCCCCTGAAAAATTCCCTGTCCCTCTTTGGGTATTGGAAGGCTGCTGTGAGGTCTCCCTGGAGCCTTCTCTCCTCCAGCCTGAACAGTCCCAACTCTCTCAACCTGTCGTTTTAATACCTTAAAATCCCTGTCTTCATTGAAAATGGGGAAAGGAAGAACAAGGAGCAAAGGAGCAGCTACAGACTATGCCAGGGTCAGGCAATAGCAGTTTCTGTGCCAAGGTGACACAGGAATGGCCTCAAGACCTGCAGGTATGAGAGCAATCAGCAACCTTCAAACTGCTTACTTTAAGGCTGCCAAGAAGGGGACAGAGCTCTGTTTGCCAGTGTGTGCACAGCTTGTGATGGGCTTTCTCCTTCCCATCTCCAGTTTAGGCTGATGATTTAGCCTTGAGGTCCCCACACACATGTCCAGCCTTCCAGATGGACTCAGCTCCCTCAGTGCAGGCTCTGCTGTTTGCTGCTGAAAAAGGCAAGTGATGGAGTCTGCACAGAGAGTTTTCCAAACTCCCAAAATGGAAGGGGAGGCTATAAAAAAGGGTTAATTCAAATTCCCATATCACTGACCTCCCCCCAGCCTTGCAGCCTGCCCAGGTTTGGAGCTGCACGGATCAGCTGTGTTGTCTCAGGGGAAAAATGATGTGGCCACTCCCTGAACCCTGATAATCCCTTTGGCTGGGCTTTCCACTCCTGGTCTCTGCCAGGTTAGGCAGAATTTCATCATCAAAATTGTTATGGTCTCTTTCAAGTAAAGACCAGTACAAAATTAATTGCTGGAATTAGGTATGTTTGCCAGTGTTAACCCAGTGTTGCTGCTGAGTGAGGTCAGGTGTAGGGCTCAGGACACAGGGCAGGGACTGAGCTGGTCTCCACTTTTATTTGGCAAAGACTGGGTTGGTAAACAGGAGGAGGGAGAAAACACAGGGACACAGAGTTTCAAGGGATGTGAAGGTGGAAGGGAAGATAAAACTTGTTTTCTTCAAAAGGAAAGAAGTGACAACTCAGACATAAACATGAGAGTCCCCTACAAAGAAGAGAGCTTGTGAGACAGGGTGAAGCAAGCCATGATGCTGAGGTGTTTAAGATGCTTTTACAGTATTTAAGAGTTAGAAATTTTTTAACAAGAATCAGTGACAAAACATGAAACCAATTCCTCATCTTTACTCTTACCCTTTATGCTCTAAGACAGGACCAATTTTCTTGCTCTGTTATCCATGTGACAGGAGGCAAAACACTTCCAACCCTCCAGGAAGTGTGTTTTACTAAGGTATATCAAAATAATACTTAGATTTTCAAATTGGAGCATTAACTTGCACCATTCAGAACAGATCAGACCTATATGATTAAATAATGATCTGTTCTATACTGTTGATTAATGTGAGACCTACAGGAGGATAAGCATTGATAGAGTTTATCTACTTGTTCCTCTCTTGCACCAGCTTATGTCATTTTTGGGTGAAAGAACTGAGATGCAGTTTATTTTTGAACCTCTGTTTACAAAAGTCAAGTTCTGGCACCTGGTGTTGGACTCTGAAAGCATTCTGCATGTGACATTTCATGTAAAGGGGTGATTTTCTGCCAACTCCTAATTTCACTGCCATATGCCAAGCACTGCAAGAGCAGATCAATCTGAAGCACTGTTCAGTCATACTGAAGAAAATCTGTGGCTGAGGAGGGTCCCCTTACCTTTGGTCCATGGGCAGTGAAATTAGGCAAGGTTCTCTTCCCTGCTTGACTCTAAGTGCAAGTGGGGATTCAGCTTCACAGGCAGAACTTGCTTGATACTGATGCACATTTGCTATCTGGGACAACAGCGTGACCAGGGGAGCAAACCCCACACCCTTAGTGGGAACATGACCTGTGTTTGGTGGCAGCTCTTGCTGGAGAGCAAACCCATCCCTGACTGTGACCCAACACCCATCAAATACCCCCGCTTGTATTAACGCATTGTTCTTTGTTCTTCTAACACAGATTCTGGAAGAAAACATGAAGTTAGAGTGCAAGTGCCACGGGGTCTCGGGATCCTGCACCACTAAAACATGCTGGACAACCCTGCCCAAATTCCGGGAGCTGGGCTACATCCTTAAGGACAAGTACAACGAGGCCGTTCAGGTGGAACCCGTGAGGGCGAGTCGCAACAAGCGCCCGACCTTCCTCAAAATCAAGAAGCCCCTTTCCTACCGCAAACCCATGGATACAGACTTGGTGTACATAGAGAAATCCCCCAACTACTGCGAGGAGGACCCCGTGACCGGCAGCGTGGGCACGCAGGGCAGGATGTGCAACAAGACAGCCCAGCAGTCCAACGGCTGCGACCTGATGTGCTGCGGCCGGGGGTACAACACACACCAGTACTCGAGGGTGTGGCAGTGCAACTGCAAGTTCCACTGGTGCTGCTATGTCAAGTGCAACACGTGCAGTGAGAGAACAGAGGTCTATACCTGTAAGTGAGCACGTGGGCACGTCCCTGGCCACGGATACCTTTGCACATGCACTCAGCGTACCTACACGAGACTGCAGGGGAGAGCTGCTCTCCCAGAAGATGATGAATGGAGCCCTCTTTTCTTCTCACGTTTCACTGCTTATGTGGATACACATTTCAGACTCATAAAGTCGGCCAAGAAACAAAAAACAAACAAACCCCACCCCGAGCCACCTGACACACAAAAGCGGGAGGAAAAGATCATCTCAGTTAACGTGCACCTCTAAGGGAAGAAGCATTGACCTTGTGGAGAGACGCCGGTCAGGGAGGAATCTCTGAGCATGGCAGCTGACTCTTGGTTTGGAAGAGAGATGGTCAAACACTTCCATGTGTACGGAGCAGGGAGGGGTAGGGGAGAAGTCCCTCAAACAGGGCTTTGCACAGGATGGGACGGACAGAGCCCTGTCGTGAACGGCCCATTGAGTGTGTGGATGACACACATTTAGGCTTCTACACTCCTGAAAAGCTTCTGCTGGTCTTGCCCATCTTTCCACTTCATCCCCCTTGCTACAGCGAGTAGAACTGTTGAAGGTTTCTGTAGACACTGCTTTATCTGCCTTCGTGTGTGTGTGTGTGCTGCAGATTTTAGCACAGGGATTTGGGACACTCGGGCATAATAATAGCAATATTTAACAATTTATTCAGATAAAACTAATATTAATTTATTTAATTAAAAAAGAACTCTACCAACCTTTTGAGAACTATTCTGCAATTAAAGTAGATAGCTGGCTTTCTTTGTGGAATAATTTTGTAGAAACAGCAAGGAAAAACTGGAGCTGTACATATTATTCTTAACTAGGGTATTTCTATTAGTTGGACTTGCAGGATATGTTCTACAGTACTAGATGTTTAAGTACAAAAGCTGGCGTCTTTATATATATGTACATACACAAACACACTGTTGTTTTGGGGGTTCTTGTTTGTTTGTTTGTTTGTTTTCTCCTGTTTGCTGCTAGTTGTCTGGAACAAAAGTCGAGTGGTAGGGGTTACAAATCTTTACCAGGTTTTGTGGTTTGTTTTTTTTTTCTCTTCGATTAAAGAAAGAAGCATTAATGAAATCATGTTTGGAATATGTCTAAAAATAAGAAAATCCAGACAAACTTCCATCTTTTGGAAAAATCAACCATAGGATAAGAGAGTATATTTTGTAAGAGACTATTTTTATATAAATATTTTATTTATACTACGTCTGCTTGTTCAACCTGTACTTTTTCTCAAAACAGGCATACAATTTGTAATTCTTAGGCTATTTAACAGAGGAAGGGTAATTAGTTTGTGAACACAACAGCAGCAAGCTGGATACATTCAGCTGCAATTGGTGGATGTGTCAGAAAGCAGAATGAACTTTCTCTCCGGATGTGTGTACAAACTGGCTCTTCTCCTGCAGCTCAATTTGCAGAATATGCAAAACAAGAACAGGGTATGTAGCATCAATTTTGTCACATGGCTTGAATTCATGATTGGTATTAACTGGATGCTCATTTATCCCATTCAGGAAAAAAAAATTGCGAATTAGCTTCCCACATGCGTCAGTCATTAAACTGTGGCGTTATGACTCGCAAATGTGCTGTGTGTGCTGTCAGTTAAACCTCTGCATTGTGCTGCTGTCAAATTGCATTTTAATCAGTGAGAGTCTGTAGACTGGGACTGTAAAAACTAGCATGACACACATCGTCTGATTCTCATAGATAGGATACAAAGCTTACTTTTCGTCCAGCTCTTTTGGCATTTACATTATTCTTTTCCGTGCAAAAGGCCAGAGCTCAAAAATCCAGAAAAACATCCAGGCAACTTTAAAGAGGCGAATTTAAAGACTACTCACTTGTTTTTCGGAGCAATGTTGTGTTGCCTTTATGGTATTTCCTTTTTATCACTGCTGATTTCTTCAGACATTTGAGTGGTAAATATTTCTCTGTGTTTTTAGAGTCGTTCTGTTCCTCCTGGTTGACTCATTTGTGACCGATAAAAGAAAAAAATCTAATTTTAATGTTGTTTTTCACTGGTTAATAAACATACCCCAGTGTTACTGATGATACTGCAAATTGTCTGGGACACACCAGATTCTTTCCCACTTCCAGACCACAGGATCTCCCCCCTTTAATGAGGCTCAGAGAGGCATCAGTAACAAAAGCATTTCGCTGACTCCTGTGGAGAGCAGCAAACATTACAAGGAGTAGATGATACAGGTCTGCCTTGTGCCCACTGATAATCCTGGGACAAAACTCCCACCTAAGACTGTGAAAACAGAGAAATGAAAAAGGGAAAAAGAAGAATCACAAAAGATGTTGCAAAGTTTCACAGCCTGACCTTTTAGGGGGGTTTTAACTCACTTCTTGTGTATGTATTATTTATGCAAGAACACAAGCCCATGCAGTACCCAATCCTAGCAATGTATAATGAGGGTTAATATACAGTTTCTTTGCAGACCTTCCACTTAACACAAAACAGAATTTTTATTCAGTTCAGACATCAGAATGGGACATCAAAATAAAGGTATTAACACAATTTCCTTTCAAGCTGTCAGTATAAAAGCAGATTTTTATTGGTCACTGAGTCAGTGCTCTTAGTTCTTCTAAATTCCACACATCAGGATATAAAATGCAGCCACATACAGTAGATACATTCATGACAACACTATGTTATGGTTAAATAATTCAGACCTAACATTTAACATTGGAATCTCCCCCCAGTTTGTATTAGGTTTTGACTTAGTGAGTACCATAAAATAGTCAAAAGTGTGTTTTCTTCACTGATTAGAGTTACTTTACAAATTAGTACCTTTGCAGCATGTTTTTGCCATCGAAAATAATCTGTAAAACTCCTGCTTCCTGTGTAATTCCATATGCAGTGATGTGCCATGTACAGTTAGCAGAATAATTATTGAAGGACAAATATCTTTAAACAGTTTTACTCACAATAATAAAAAGCTGGATGCACAATGGAATGGATGTGGTACACATTTTCCCTGGATTTTACAATACTGCTGATGATAAATTTGGGACAAAATTAGAGAAAGAGTCAATTTGTTTAATAGCTGGAATAACAGGTTAGGAACTATGAATTAAAGAGCAAGGGAAAGCAAGTGCTGCATTCAACCAGAAAGCATTGGGAAATTTGGCTGTGTCATCTCAGAGAGGAGAAATCTGGCCCATCAGAATGTGGCATGAGTCTGGAGTTAATTGGTCCTTCGTAAATGGGCTTGAATGGCACGAAGAATAAACAGGAGAAGGGGAAAGATTTACGGGTTTGTAGATATTCCTCCCCCCCGAAACAGCTTGTTCTTTGTGCTCAGGGATAGAAGAGCTCTGTTTTTCCTTGGTGGAGGAGCACACAATGGCAGTGAAATGCACACAACTGCACTACAATGCGGCTCTCTAAGGAAAATACATCTTTTCATCTGTGCTAGTGAGGGCAGTGCTGGATTGCTGGGCACAGGAACAGCCCTGCTGAGGCCTGGAGAGGAAACACATCCGAGGAGCAGGAGCAGTGAGAGGAGCGGGGAACGCAAGAGGAAAAGTGCAACTGCAAGTTGGGAAGTTATTAATTATGAAATCTTTGGTGGTGGAAGCCCAGTTCGTGGAAATGAAGCAGCTCTGCCTTGGGATTCCTAAGCAGGTTTTAAGGATTTTGCCTCTCGGCCCTTTTAAAAGGACAACTGATCTGAATGCAATTATCTGGGTATAGAAGCACTTCCATAAAACATGAATCGGTCAATGATTAAGTTTTCTTTGCCATGTATGCACAAAGCTAATGGAGATATGTCTTTCAACAGTGATAATTAAACTGAAAACATCCTTAAAATGTACTCTTAAGCGGCTCATTTGGTAAAGTTGTTGTAAGGGGACATAGTAACTTTGGAAAGGAAAATAATGGGCATGTACCACATTGCACAGGGCTCTAAATGAACCCTCCTGTGGATTACAAAGCTGTTTTGAACTGGCCAC
Organism: Scytalopus superciliaris; assembly: GCA_013400415.1. NCBI lineage: Eukaryota > Metazoa > Chordata > Aves > Passeriformes > Rhinocryptidae > Scytalopus > Scytalopus superciliaris. The sequence goes on along the minus strand of VXBX01000229.1, from coordinate 318,096 downwards.
GCTTAAAAACTGTTTTGCTGAATACAGAAACATCACAGGCTGCAGTCAGGGTGCACAAACTCAAATTAAGTATTCGTGACAATATTTTTACATTTACCATTATAGCAGATCTGAGGAAATACACCCTGTGAATGCCCCAAATGTGCACATTAACTAATACAGTCCCCTGCCCCCGACTTGTGACCCCAAGACTGAACAAGGAGGTTTCCATCTCTGATGTTGGTAGGTCTGAACTGCAGACTCAGTCAGGGCTGTCCAAGCCTGGTAGATGTTGCTGCCAACCAACAGAGTTACAGCCTGAGTCAGGCTTGAATGTTCCAATACTATCCAAAACTAAACCAAGAAGAGAGTTTTATCACACAGCAGAACTTGAGGTGATGAAGCTCCTCTAGATCTAAAAAATTCTCCCTTACCTCAGTGGTCACTGTAGTAAGTGATGTAATTTCCTAACCTATTTCATTTTCTTTTCTCTTCAAAATCATACCAATAGTTTCTCAGAGGTGGACATTTTAATTCTGAGAAAAATTAAGGGAATTCTTCCTCTGGAAACAAACCATAAATAACACATGATTAAGTCAAAATGCTGAAGAGATGTACATGGATCTAGAAGACTCCAGGTGTTTGAAGAAGGACACCAGAACTTTGAAATTCTCTTGTCCAGAGATGATGTTGTAAAACCCTAAAGGTGTCTTTTTGTGCTTTTAGGAAATTACTTATTTTTCTGTTTTGTTACATATTAATAGATTCACTCTGAAACAACTCCTAGAGAAATCTCGCTTTTAATTGTAGCACAAGATATTTACTCCTGCTGTTAGGAAAGTTGCCTCCCCTTGTCACCAGCAGCCTGCCTGCAGCCCCTATACTTGTTACCTTATTTTCTCCAAGCACCTGGAGTTCTAGCTCTCTCTATATAGAGTGTTTATAAGCTCTCTGATCCATTCCCAGCCACTGAGGGGTTGTGTGGTTTGATTTTTGGTCTGCATGGGAGGCTGCAATACGATAGAGAAGGAGGACACTCAACATGAAAAAACACTCCTCCTCTCACAGAGTATCCTTAATTTTTCAGACCAGTACAAGAAACAGGGAATTACTGCACCATCTACTACAACCTGTGCTCCTAACTCACGTTTCCAATATAATTGAGAAAGCTGCACTGGTGTTTTTTTGAAATAAAGTTGAAGAGAGTGAACTGGAAGAGGTTTTTCTCTGCTCAGCTAAACTTGCAAAAGAAATTGTAGCAAAAACCTGTAAAGAGGCAGTGCTGAGTTTTCTTCTTCATCAGTTTAGATGGAACTTCACATGAATTGTACCACAGATAGTGCTTAATATTAATGGAAGGAATTCTTTATTCATGGAAGGAATCCTTCCCTGGGAGGGTAGTCAGGCCCTGGCACAGGTTGGGCAGAGAAGCTGTGGTTGTCCCATCCCTGGGAGTGTCCAAGGCCAGGTTGGATGGGGATTGGAGCAATTTGGGATATGGGAGGTGTCCCTGCCCATGACAGGGAGTGGGATGAGGTGGGCTTTAAGGTCCCTTCCACCCCAAACCACTCTGGGATTCTGTGATTGTCACTTAATCACATTTACTCATTGTCCACAACCCTTTTACTGTTGCAAATTTTTCTCGTTCTCTCAATGCTCCTGAGCTTTGCTTGCTCACACAATGTCAGCAAACACTGCTTTAGCTATTAATGTTTTAAAATTACTTTGGCAGATTCCCTCCTGGATCCTTTATGACACTTGCCCTTTAATCCTGAAATCCTTTAATTATTTAAACAGTAAGAAGCCATAAATGCAACAAAACTCTTAGCATTTCAATTACAGGAAAAGAAAACAAAAAACCCCCAAACCCAAAACTTATATTTTGGTCCCACAGAGTTTACAAATTAAATTAAATCAAATCAAAATCCATTAGTCAGGTTTCTGGTATTGTCCCAAGGGTTCCATTTTTCTTTCACACCCTTTGACTCACTCTCACCTGTGGAGCACAGAGATTCTCCAAGTGATGGTAACAGTGTCTTGAAGAAAAGTAATTTCTACCCAAGTCCAACTGAATGCTTTTTAGTATGGGCAGAGAAAAGCAATTCATTAGGGTAGACCTTGACAGCTCAGGGGGCTGGGCCATCACCAACTGTATGAAGAGGAACAGAGACAAGTGTTGGATTCTGCACCTGGGATGGAGCTACCCTGGATGTCCTGAGAGAGGGGGAAGGAGAGGCTGGAGAGCCATGCTGGGAAAGTGCCCTGTGGGGGCTGGTTGGTGGCCAGTTGGCCACAAGTCAGCAGTGCCTGGAGCCAGGAGGGACATCCCTGTCCTGGGGGGCATCAGGAGGGGATTGTCCTGCTCTGCTCTGCACTGGGGCAGCCTCAGCTGCAATAGTGGAGCAGGTTGGGGGGACACCATGGAAAGGAGAGATTGAGCCATTGGAGAGTGGCCAAAGGAGGGTCACAAGGATGGTGAAGATCTTGGAGGGGCCATACAGAGGGATGCTGAGGGCACTTGGTGTGTTCAGCTGGAGAAGAGACTGCGTTCAGACCTCATTTGGTTCTGCCACTTCCTCGGAAGGGTCAGAGGAGGGGCAGGCACTGATCTCTGCTCTGTGGGGACCAGGGATAGCACCCAGGGAATGGCTGGAGTTGTGTCAGGGCAGGCTCAGGTTGGATCTCAGGGAAAGGCTCTTCCCCCAGAGGGTGGTGGGCACTGCCCAGGCTCCCCAGGGCAGTGGGCACAGCCCCAAGGCTGCCAGAGCTCCAGGAGGGTTTGGATGATGCTCTGGGGGCACAGGGTGTGACTCTTGGGGATGGTCCTGCAGGGCTGAGCATTGGAATGGATGGTCCTTGAGGTTTCCTTCTAACTCAGGCTATTCTATGGTCCTATGATTCTAACTAGGAGACAGATAAAGATACTTAAAAGATAAAGGCACTAATGGCCTTTTACAGTCAGGGTGCAGCCCAGAGATGCTTTCTTTGGAATACAGAGGAAAATATGAGGAGGAAAACCCCTCAACAGCTCAATGCATGGAAGGCACACCACTGAGTCCATCAAGGAGCACAGAAAGGGCTGGCTAAAGGCACAGATTTTAGTCAAAGCTAAGCCTGCCCCTTTGTTACACAGCCCACAGGGCAATTTCATTTGGGTCAAGCCAATTCCAAGCATCTATGCCATCGAAGCAGCAAGAACCTGTTTTGTGAGTTGTTTGTTGCACTTAATTTCTTACCCAGCAATTTTTCTTTTGCACATGGGCCCATGGAAATATGCACTGTGGACATTTCTGAAATTATTTAAATCCTACAGAGGATATTAAATATCCATCACCTTGAGAAAGAAGTTAACAAAGAAGGACAGAGAAGATACAGTACAGGTAATAGGGTTAGACCATAATGCCATCACGCAGCACTGGAAGACAAGTTGTTTATAAGAAAAAAAAATGGTATTTTCCATATATTAAAAAACAAGATAAAAAATAAATAAGGCAGGATAATTCCTCTTGCCTTCTCTGCTGCTGTGGTGTCAAGCTGTACAAATGCTCTGCACTGAGCCTGGCCTCAGCCAGCCACTATTATCCCCACAAACAGACAGGAAATCAGGAGACACAGAGCCCAAGAGGGTTGCCCAGTGGGCACAAAGGCGGCCTGTGAAAGAATTAGGACCACGGCCCAGATTTCTCAGCTTTTACCATCCTGTTCTAAGGAACTCAACAATGACTGATTTGCCTCCTTTTCTAAAATACATATCCACATTTGAGTGTTGTGGAAATGTATTCACTGCATGTAGTAGGTTCACTGCGTGTTCTGTGTTGCTGAAGGAAGGAGGCTCCTGCTTCTCAGGCTCATTAAATGCTGAGCACACAGTAATTAATATAACCTCCACATTAAGTATGAGTCACGCACCGGGGAAATGGTAGAAACCTGGTCTCATGTTTTGTCTCTTTAAGTCAAGTGATTAACAAAGCTGTGAGGCAAGGGAGGTAGCAGAGTAGGCTTTTTAAGTCAGGAGATGCGGAGAGCAGTTCCAGAGGGAACAAATAGCCTCTGGCAGGCTGAAACTGGGTGAAAGGCTCCACAAAACAGGGGCAAGTTGCTGTGATGCTTCAGCACTGGAAGCATATAAAAAAGTTAGGGAATATTCTAATGGAAAGCCTCTAACAGGACAGCACAACCACATTGTACTTGCTGCCACCAAAAGAGGGGGTTGTGAGGTGACTCACTCGGGTCAATGAGTTGTACCAACTAAGTACAAATTGTGAGAATTAGAACAGAGGCTAAAAAAAATAATAAATGGATTAGAGCCTTTCTGAGAAGTTAGAAAGGCAATTTATCTGCTTCTGTCTCTCCTTTTGTGCTCAGCTTGGGCACCTGTCAGAATATTTTGACGCTTGCCCATCTTTAGTTGCAAGCCACATGAGCTGAATTCACATCAAACAGTAAAGAAAAAAAGCATCCCAGAATATATCTTGTGTTTATTTAGGCCAGACCAGCTTGGACGAAAGTAGGGAATCAATCAAAGCCTAAAAGGAAGCTGGCAAACTGTCCGTGCCTCGGCACATCCCGACGGCGCTTCCTCCTCAGGGACAGCAGCGAGGGCTGGGAAACCCGTGGTGCTCATAACATAACCTTGGCTGATATGATAACGAGATGAGATAAGGGCACACACAGGCCTTAATTAGTGACTACACACCAAAGTTGTCATTTTGATGACTTGTTTGGGCAGGAGTGGCAGTGGCTGGGTGATAGATTATTCTCCCTTTATCCTGCCACAATGACATCTGCTTTATTCACAGATCAGCCACCAGTTGCTACAACAACGCCAGTGTGCTTTAGAAAATGTTGTTGAGCTGCTGAGAGAATCTTGGCTACCCATTAGCAAAATGTTAACTATGCAAAACCAAAGAGCATTTGGTTTTTTTGTAGGAAAGAAGTCAATGCTCTGCAATAAGTAAGAATGTCAAAAAGAATTTACATTCAAAAAGTAGAGAAAGGGTTTAACCCATGATATCACCATGATTCAAAAATCCCCCTGGAATTCATTAGTGAGACATTAGGCCTGAAAAATAGAGAAAATAAATAATGAGTTTTAAAAAGAAAGAACAAGTACACTTTCCTCTGAGCAGGTTGTTGTCTGCTGCATTTTAACACGTCCGTTGCCCTTCACTTTTTCCTGTTCATTGTCTTAGATTTTTACACAGTAATCCTTCACTAACAGGGGTTTATTTATTTTTATTTATTCCTCTTCTTCCCACTTAGCACTTCGAGGAGACACTAGGTGCTGCTAAACTATGCCAGGAAACTGAGCTGGCTGCCAGCAAAGTCCCTTCTCCCACTCTAAGGTGAGAGAATCCCACCCTCCAACCTGTTCCTTAGAAAACCAACTAGAGGGAAGCATTTGTGGGAGGAATGATTTTGTCCTCCAGCCAAATAATGCAGCACCAGGTTTGAGAGCCAAGCAGGGCACACCATGCCCGAGGGAACAGGAGCAGGTGAGTGTCCCCCTGGCAAGGTACCCAGGGATGGAATAGTGAAGACATGTGGGCATGGAAATCTCCAGCTGCCTAAGTAGCTTCTTGTGGGAGAGGTGTCTGAGCTGCAATATTTAGAGTGAAATTCCTCCAATTTCTAGGAAAGAACTGCTTGTCATGTCCCAGGTGATTTCTGTCGGGCTGCCTGCCACTGACAGTGCTGTTAATGTGTGTCAGACACATCTACACAGAGAGAGGCTTCCCCACTCCCCAGCACTGCTCTCCTTCCAAATACAGTGGCTCTATCCATCTTGGCCATAATTTTTCATCCACCTCAAAGTTAAGTGAATGTAATTCCTAATTTGTTTTCCAAATGACTCAAACAATTTTCGTCCCTTTGTCTCCCCAACAAGATCAGATCGATTTTACAATGTGTTGTACTTCAAATTTAACTTCATTAAATGTTTATAACATTAAGAGGCTACTGACATAAGCCCTGTCTGTGGTATTTATGGGCTTTGTGAAAAGACTGAAGACCTGAGAGGGCTGAAGCTCAGGTTAATTCTTTGAGAACTAATTTCAACACCTAGTCAGAGCTGTGAAACACCAACTACTAGTACTATTTCAGGGTTATAATGTTAAATTACTGCAAGTTTTTCAACCATATTTACTGTTGAAGTTTGAAATCTCAACCCTGCCCACAATAGATCATAGGTGTATTGTTTTTCTGTCACAGTAAATAGGTCCCAAATGCTGATCTAATGATCTCATTACATAACCAAGCTCAAGAAATGTTAAGCTTCTTGTCACTGGAAGAATATATGTTTAAAATTTGTCAGTAGCCATTTTTACTACATTCCAAACACATTTTGTAGTCCCCTCCCCACAGAGGGTTCCATCTGCCCCCAGTTTGGTTATTTTTAATTGGAATGTTCACGTTATGATTGCCAAGCTGTATTTTTAAATGAAGAATGCAAATAGATTTTGCTGCTCACCACCATCCTGTCCAACCACCATCAGACTGCTTTTCCTGAATTTCCTGCTTCCTATAGAGCTTCTTTCTAGAGCTGCTGATCTTCAGGCCATGAGAGTCAAAGGAACATCACAAATATTAGTGCTAATGCTCAAGTGGCACTGGTTGAATTATATTCCAATGATTTTCAAGGGAGTACAGGTGGGAAGTGGTTTAGGGTTGGGGGTTTTTTGGCATTTCTGGTAGGTGGGTTTTTTTGTTTGTTTTGTTGTAGTTCACAGCATAATCAGAGCTTCAGAACTGCCAGTGGAAAACTGTTCAGAAAGTGATGACTGGAGCAAGACGTACCTGATGCACATATCAGGATCACAAATGCACATGGTGTTGGGTTGGAACTGCAGGATCTTTAAGGTATTCAAGCCATTCTGTGATTCTGTGGTCACATGAGGCACATATGAGCAGGCTCAGAGCCTGTCCTGATTGCCCATGGAAGGCAGGAGAGGAGACAGAACCCCCAGCACTGCTGCTACAAGCACTGAAGGGAGTAAGTATAAAACTGGGAAACAGGTGTGGAACAGGTGACTCATGGGTTGCTTGAAGCTTTTTAATATGTTGGATCATGCCTTCCCAATTTTACCCAGGAATACCAGCAGATATTCTCGTGTAACAGACTAAACTCAGATTTCAGTTGGTCTCAGATGTATCTGGAACGAGCACACGGGACTTGGTGCTGTTCCTTTAGACTTAGTGCAGTGCAAGAGCAAGTTCAGAGCTCAGCACACCTGCCCAGGGCACCAGGGACTCACTTGGGGCTTCATCTCCTCGGGGGCTAAAGTTCACTCTCAACTTAAAGAATGAGCAGGGCACAAAAGGTAATTTTTAAAAGGACTCTTGTATCACAGGTACAGCAAGCAGAGGAAAGCAGTGTTCTCCAGCATCGTTGTCATGGCTACAAATTGAAATCTCTGTCTTCCACGTGTATGGTATGCAAGCTGGGAAAAGTCCAAAGAGCATCCTTAAACAGCCACTCTCATCTGCTCACAGCCTGGAGGGGGAAGCCGAGGTGGTTGTGGAGCCCCAGGGCTGATATGCCAAGCTCTCAGGGCCACCCCCAGCCCACACAGTAGCCCTCCTTCCAGCTGTCCCCCACGTGTCTTTGCAGCACTGGCAAAGAGTTCCTTTTCCAGCCATCCAGCTAAAATCCAGTGTGTACCTCTACTGCCCTATAGCCGACCAATTTGGGCTAATTATACACTAGGAACTTTATTTCCTGAAAATGGATATTACCTTACCAAGAGGTATGGATAACATCTTCATCTGCCAGAAACAGGATTAGTTCTGACAGAGTTATGTTTACAAACATAAAATTTATCCCTTTTTTTGTTTGTTTTAAATAGCACCTGTGTACACCTGGAACAAGACAGTAGCTAATGATTTATGTTGGACGGTAACAACGGCTGTTTTTGCTGGAACTGTGCCATAACTTAGTGTCTGTTACTCTGCCCTGTTGGGTCAAGACAACACATCAGTCAAGTAAATCACTTAAGTAAATTATTGAGGACTTAAATTGACTTTTTCTACATAATATATAATTACTTCCTTGAACCAACATTCCCTTACATCACCGATCTAAAAAGCTTTCTATTTATTTTTTAACTGAATATTGATTGAATTTAAATTACAGCCAGCATGTAGGATTTATCTGAAGTTCAGATTCTAGGGAACAAACTTTCCAGTGCCACCGTCAGCTGGGCAGTTCCTCGCCACCCACGCACCCACGTCACTCAGCACACGGAGCCCCAGAGCTGAGCTGTGCCCACCACGGTCACAAGGCAGAAACTGATGCATCTGCTGAGATCTGCAGTGCCAAGACAGCAGAGATTAAATTGCTGGAAGGCCTGGAGGTGCTGGGCTGGTGCAGCAGCACAGGGAAAGAGGAAAGACAACTTTGCAACACCAAGTTCTCACCAAGACGTGGTGAAGCAATGAGGGTTTCTGCTGTAGCCAGAAAGACTGTCAAAGCCAGAACTGACAATTACACGTGTGAAGTCTCCATGGGGACTACAGAGATTTAGGGTCCCACAATGCTGTATCTGCTGCTGATTGTGCCTCTGCTCCTACCACAAGTCTAGAAGAAAAGCCAAATATGCAGAGATTTCTCGCGTTGTTGCAGAAAGACAGCAAGAGAGATTTCGGCAGATCACATTCTGCCTCTGCACTCTCTCCCTCATTTCAAACACAGGGGGTCTGGACGTGGCATTGCAGGGGTGTCAGAGCTCAGCAGCCCTGAGACAGAGAAGCCTGGCCAGGTCAGCTGCTCTGCATGGTTTTCTGACCTGTGATCTGCAGTGTGACAGCAGGTCAGTTCGTAGGATGTGGGCCTGTATCACTGGGATCATCTCAGATGTCAGGAAAAAAATCCTCTGAGTGCAAATATCCTTCCTGTCAGACAGTTGTTGTGTCCTGTCCTCAATCATCCTCCCCAAACCACCCTTCCAAAACCTATTAAAACCCCCCCAGTCTGTAAAGTAATTTTCCTGCTTTAGGAGACAACTATGTGGAAACAAATACCACATTTTCAAAAGTGTCTGCATGCAAGTTTGGTGGAGGGCAGGAGAGGCAGGAAGGAGACACTGGGCTCAGAGGAGGAAGTTTTCAAGTTGAAGGACTCTCACAGTGAAGCCTCTCACACAGACAGAGATCACAAGCCCCATGCTGCTCTGGGCACAAAAAAAAAAAAAAAAGCCCTTTAAAATTGAGTTTTGAAACTGGTCAAGTGACCCTGGGATGTAAAGTGTGCCTGGCTTTCAGAAAAGGCTAAGGAGGAGGCTGCAGACCCTCACAGTGATGAGCAGGAGATCAAACTTGTCAATGTGCAACATTTAATATTCCTTAGTCAGAATCGTTTCCGGTTAGAATTGGCAGAAGTGGTGAATGTAATTCTCTTAGTATTTTATTAGTGAGACGGGAAGTTAATGGGAAAGGGCAGCTAAAAGTACTTGTGCTAAGGCTAGAAAATACATTAAAGTCAGCGCTGTCAGGGATTACACCCAAGGTCACAGGATCCAGTCCCAGGAATTGATTGGTGATATTTACAACTCAACAAATTGCTTAAAGCAAGTGTGACATCATGCCCCACACTATTTACCAGAGGAACTACATCCAGCAAGGCTGTAAAACAGCTCGTCAGTGCATGGGTGGGTTTGTGCAGTTGGTGGGTGCTTCAGTGGCAATTTGTATAATTCTACCCTCCCAATCTCATGTTCCATATGAAGCTGCAACTGTGTGAACCCAGGAGAGCAAGGAGGGTGTTGCTGGTTGAGCATCTGAGTGCTCTGCTGACTGACATTCTTAGCCATCCTTTTTGCTCAAAGGCGAGATTAGAGAATGCCACTCTCTGCTTAATGCAGGTAACTGTATTTTATTTAAGAGTAATTTCAAAAAGCAAGGTCTTGCTTGTATCTGTTGCAACAGCATGAAGTGACCTCTCTCAGCACATCAGCAGAGCAGCGTGCTGGGGCCAGGCGAGCTCCTGCCTGTGCCCTGAGAACTCCTCAGCAGGTACAGACACTTGGGCTGAGCCTTTGGTGCCTAGTTCTGTGCTGGGTGAGGTGAACATGAACTGTGAAGATGTGTATTACAGGAGCTGGGCTCAGTGATCCTTGTGGGCCCCTTCCCACTCAGGATAGTCCTGAGTCTATGGTCGTTTGTCAGTGCAAACAGAGAGCAGGGAATCCTAAACCAGGAGTCATTTCTTAGGCTGCCCAAGGTCTGTGAAGAGTCAGAGCTGGAGGAGAAAATTTTCCACCTGCCCCAGCTGGGGGGATGCAATGGCAAAGCTCCTCTACACATGGCCCAGAACAAACCTGGAGATGGGAGCCCTCCCAGATCCCACAGGCAACAGGGAGGTGGAGTTGGCTTTGGCTCAGAGCACCACTCCAACCTGGTGGCCGAGGGACCTGCTCCCATCGGGCTGATGTGTGACCCATGTCACACTCCCCATCGCATCCCAGTCTCACACAGCCCCCAGGCCCCCCTGCACTGCCCATGGAGGAAGCACCTCTTTGTGCCCTCACCTTCTCGCTCAGCAGGGCACAATTTTCACTATAAAGGGCATTTTTTCCCCATTGCCAAAGGAGGCAAATCCCCTTTTGTGTAGTTGCATGTGCTTCAAGGTGCTCGTGGACTTTGACCAGCTGGTTTCTACAATCAGACTTTTCCCCTCCCTGCTGGAATCTGTCATTCCCTAATGCATTACTTTACACAGCAAATTGAATGTGGGTTTGTGGGGTTTTTTGCTAACCTTTACGAATCCTCTTGAGTGATCTGTGGATGGGATCAGCAAACAAATTTTGTTCTAGCTCTCCAAATCCTGACACATGAATTGATTTCAGCAGGACACATTAAGTGAATGATGGATCTCTGCCAAAAGGGCATGTAGGATTTTGCAAGGGGGAGGGGGAAAGAAGACTTTGCTTTCTCCCTTTTTTTCTCCTTCTTAGCCAGTCTTGTTAAGAAAGGGCAAAAGCACTTAAATTCATTGCTCTCAAAGCAAATTGGTTTTCTTTTCTACCCTCTCAGAAGTCCTTTTTCTCCTGGGCTCACCCATTGTTGCCTTCCTTACAGCAAAAAGAGGGGGATGTCTGATTGCCCCCTAGGCCGTGCTGCCCCAGCACAAGGGGCACTTCCGGAGGGCTCAGCTCCCCTGGCAGCCCTGGCATTGCCATCCCTCTCCTCTGCTTTCCAAGGCTCTGCTGCCACTTTCTCAAGCACATTAAGGCTGGCAGTGAGAGCGGGGCTATGGCAATAAATGGCAGTAAGATCACCAACTCAGGGAAGCCCGTTCCTGCCCGTTCACAGCTCTCCTGAGAAGTTTCCAGAGGCTGCTCTGTATGCCGAGCCAGAGCTTTGGATGCTAATTTGTTGGCACTGCAAACTGCCCCTGCAAAGGATAGATCCCATGACCTTCTTCAGTTACAGATAACACAAACTACAGTTAGATTTAAGTGGCATATTGGTTAACCTCAGTGGCTTGCAATACTTTCCTTTGACTCCCTTTCTATCACTAATAAAGGTTTATGTTACAAAGGCACCTTGGAGTTTCTTGCAGGGAAATCAAGCCAACAAGCCCTTCCTTGTGAGCAGTTTTCTTCACTGAGCTTCTGTTTTAGCCAGGCTGTGCATTACAATTGCTCTGACACACCAGCAGCAATGAAGACACTAATGCTGCATTAGGACAGGTGTTCTGGCAAAATGCTTTCCAAATTAGGGCCACTCTGTAGTAACTATTGTTAATATTGCTGCTGTAATTTTCAAATCCTCTGAAATCCTCTGGAAAGGTTTGTGGACAGAATCACTACATAAAATCTGGCCTGGCTCACCACATCCAGTGGGACTGCTGGTTAAATAAAGAGCACTAACAAGAAAATGGGGTTGGGGGCACTTATTTTTTGCCTTCAGTAATGTGAGACACAGCTACAGCACCAAGAAAAATCTGAAACCCACCTCCACCTCCTCATGTTTCGTGGGAGTTGAGTCGTGGTTGCATTTTTGTAGCCAGAATCCAATTTTCTCACACACATACACATGTTGAGATATTTGGTGCTTGGCATCAAGAGAGCTTTGCCACAGTCCTCGAAAAGTCATTGCTCCCCATCAGTACCATGAACAGGCTGGTTGCTTTGGGCTGTGTTAGTAGAGTGTGCAGGAACTGCCTGGGATAACACCCATCATGGAGCAGGAATCTCATTCTGTTAGAGAATGTCCAAAGGAGGCACCAAAGATGGTTCAGGGCCTGGAGGGGCAGTGTGTGAGGGCACTGAGGGCACTTGGGGTGTTCAGCTGGAGAAGAGGAGACTGAGGGGAGACCTCATGGCAGGTCCCACGTCCTCAGGAGGGGCAGAGGAGGGGCAGGCACTGATCTCTGCTCTGTGGGGACCAGGGACAGCACCCAGAGAATGGCTGGAGTTGTGTCAGGGCAGGCTCAGGTTGGATCTCAGGGAAAGGCTCTTCCCCCAGAGGGTGGTGGGCACTGCCCAGGCTCCCCAGGGCAGTGGGCACAGCCCCAAGGCTGCCAGAGCTCCAGGAGGGTTTGGATGATGCTCTGGTGCACAGGGTGTGACTCTTGGGGATGGTCCTGCAGGGCTGAGGGTTGGACTGCATGATCCCTGTGGTTCCCTTCCAGTTCAGCATATTCTGCGGTTCTGCAAAAAGTCAAAATAGGATTTTAGAGATTTTTCTGCTTCTCAGAGGGACTTTCAATACCTGAACAAAATATTCAGTAACTCTTCAATTTTACTTCATATTTCTAGCTACTGTTACCTGTAACTGTCTAAAAATCTACACAAGATTTCAGTGGACAATTCAATTTTAGTCTTACTAGTACGGGTGATGTGCAGATGTAGGAAATTTACCCCCGTAGACTGTACATCTTTTATCCTGTACGTTAAGAATGGTGCCATATTCATCACAGAAACCCTGTTCTAGCTCAGGGATAAATCTGTGGCTCTGGATCTCAGGATGTTGCTGTTTGTCTGTGATACAGCACAGCAGGACCTGCAGTGTGAGAAGGTTTACACCAAATGCATGCACAGCTGTCAGCTTCCAGCAGTGTCTCAGGGTACCACCAGTCTGCGTAAGTGTGTAGTGGTGGTGGCAGAAGTCTAGAAATGGAAAAGCTTTAACAACCTTTTTCAAACAAGGTTGTTCTTGTGCAGTTCAGTCAACACGGCACATAATTTAAAGCTGCCCTTCACCCTGATGTGCAGAGACCTTCTCCAGATAACCAAGTTCTAGATCATTTACCTTATTAAAAGATACACAGAAGAGTCTGATTACTTGATTATACAGAACCAGGTAAAATCAACCCAGTAAAGCAAACCTGCTCCTTGCTGCCAATATATCATTGCTGAGTCAATTATTGTCTCCTAAAAGCTGATGTAGTTACACAAAGAAAAAGTCATTACTGAGTTGGCTCCAGATCTGCTCATTCATCTAACTCCTCAATAGCTGGTTCAAGAATGCTAATTTGTAGCAGTTTATCATTAACCAGCTTGCTTTATTTACCAAGATTTGCCTTTGCTGGCCAGAGACAAGACTGCTGAAATTCCATTCTGTTGTCTGACTTGCATCTTGTTGAACTGTATAAACTGGATTTATACTGTATGAAATGATGAATGGGGATTGAGTCATTTCACATATTAGCATTTCATACTGGCTGAAACAGCACAATTAATTAAAATGATTTCTACAACATGTGTAATTGTTACTATACATCTTAGGTAGGGAAATGCTTCAACTTCACTATGTCATAGTAAGCCTGAGCACCCAAATATCTTTTAAAGTGTTCAGAGAGATTTATGATCATCTTCTCCTTATTACTAAAATTAGGCACTAGCATATGATGGAGGTGCCAACACCTGACATATCCAGAACAACACTTAAACCCACACAGCAATGCCCCTACACTGAAGCATGCACACTGCTATACAAGTGATTCTTCCAGAAATTGTTTTTCTCCTTTTTGTAGTTCCTGGAAATATTTGTTATCAATTCAATATAGTTCAGGAAAGCATTCTGCTGCGAAACATCCTCAGTCAGATTATGCTGCCAGTAAACAGGGAACACAGGGCCAGTGAGACCCAGAAGAGGCAAAGTCTGTCTTTCCTCCTGTGCTACAGCACAGGCAGTTTGGGAATGCAGGAACCATGCACTGGGAATGAGTTGTCCAGCTCGCTTTTCTCCCAGTTGCTAAAGGTGGTGAGCAGGATACGGCAACCAGTGAGACAGAGAGGACTTAAAAACTGATAATTGAAAGAAAATGCTTCGTGCCAAGTGCCACTCCCTTTCTGGACTACAGCAACCAGGGAAATCTGCTGGCTCCCAGGAACTTCACACAGTGCCAGACCCACTCAGTGGCCCCTCTCAGCTGTGTGTGTAGGTAATGTCACCAACCTCTGTATTTTGGGCAGCCTCAAGAAGCATTGCAATCACATTCTGTTCTGGAGCAAGCCTTGAGCTACAGACCCTTACCTTGAGCTACACACCCCTTGCCTTGACATACAGACCCTTTGCCTTGAGCTACAGACCCTTACCTTGAGCTACAGACCCCTTGCCTTGAGCTACATACCCTTTGCCTTGAGCTACAGACCCTTTGCCTTGAGCTACAGACCCTTATCTTGAGTTACAAACCCGTAAGCCTTGAGCTACAGACCCCTTACCTTGAGCTACAGACCCCTCAGCAGGAATTCAGAACTCCTGGCAGATCCCAACCACTCCTTCACCTTCCCATCTCCACATTCTTGATGCTGAAGCACCTTGAGCTCTTCCCTGTTTCACTCCACGTCCTTTCCACGGCAGTCTCTGTATGAAGAGCACCTGCTCAGATTGATATTCACAGCACAGTATTTTGAGGTAATTGCAATAGATTGGTGCCCTCCTTCTTCAGTTATTGCTTTGGCAATTAAAAAGCATTAACTAACAAAATCAGAGATTGGCAGGTTTACTGAATGACTGAATATTTACAAGTAAATTCTACTTCAAATTATTCCTCAGCTTTCAAGAGAAACTATTATAATGTGCATTAAAGTATTACATCGAGCACTTCCTCCTATTAGATATAAGGAGATAATTTTCTAATTTCAAGAGTAACATTCACACCAACAGAGGAGAGATAAACATTTATGCCTTTCTTCTGTGGTTTATTTGGTATAACTCTGTAGTTCATTCTTACAATTAGTTATTAAAGAGTTGGTAGTTCAACTCAGTTAAGTGGACTGAAATCTCACTCAAGTTTGAACAACTTCAGCCAAGTGATGCTCTGCTACATTTAATGATTCAACAATGGGAAAATAAATAAAAAATAAAAACCCCCACATCCCCAAACCCCAGATGCCTACAAAGCACATGGTGTTAAAGGCTACATTACAATGTAAGATTTCCAGGCATGTATTATTCAGGACAGCTGAATTCTCACAGCAAAATGTCATTACATGATAATTATATTACTTAGATTTGCGTTTTGTGGGGGGCCTATTATTTCCTGGTTTTGAACACATTGTCTCATTCTCTAAGCTATAAAACATTACAAATAAGATTTGCAGGGTGGGTGTTTGAGTTTTTAGATGAAAACTTTGCTCTAAGGCAAGTAAAATGAAGAACTGTCCATGTCTGCAAAAAGAGGGGCAACAAGTACAGCATAACCATTACTAGCTGAGTCCTACCAGATTTTTTCAGGTTACAGAATTCTTCAGTAGAAAGACACTCCCTGAAAGCCAAGAAAAAGCCCCTTCTGGGTGAAATGGACCTCTAGTGTAAGGCAACATGGGCAAATTGTTAGTGTTGTCTACAATGGGTAAGGTCATGCCTGAAGAGCTCTGTAGAACCTCGACTACACCAGGACCAAGAGCAGGACTTCCAATCTGCAATATCCTAAACATGGCTAGTCATTGCTGGTAGGACACTTGCACTACACAGCTTAATTCTGGCATGTTCTGCCACACAGATGTGCCATAGTCTCATTTTCTAATTAATGACCAGTGATCTGAACTGTGCTCTGGGAGGATGTACACTACGTATTTGAGATTGTCTCACACTGAAACCTAAAAAACATTCATTAATTATCCTTTCTGTGCTTGTGAGGTTGACTATAGAAGCCAGGAACTCTTTGAATTTTCCAACCCAATTTTTGCAGACCAAATAGTCATGTCACAGCCATCAACTGCCCTGAACCCAAACTTTCTGAGCCATTCTATCACCAATTCTGAGGCTGTGCTTTGAAACACAGATAAAGTCCTTGACTAATGCTGTTGGGAACTAAAGTAAATGCAGGGTCTGTCAGGGCATTTTGAAATGCAGGATTTGGCTCAGGACAGATTATCTTCCAACATATAAACATTTCAGTCTCTTCTTGGATTTCATTGTCTTTCATTTGTTGTGATTTAATCCAGGAACAGGGTCCTTTCGAATGGCCCCCTCCGATGGCTTCTCTGCCACATCACTCCCTATTCACCCTGTCACTTGTGAAACCACTAAAAATGCCTTTTGATCTCAGAGGCCACAGCAGGTCAATAACAGGGACCTCCTTCTCCTTGTTGCCCTATTCCATCCTACACCCAGACTGGAGCCTGTTTGCACTTCAGAACACGGTTCAGAAGATTCAGGAGGAATGGACACATTCCAGCCTCACAGACCACACTGATAATTTTGGGTTTCAGCAAAGAAAAGACCCCACTTTACAATTTGTGACAAAACAGAGTGGTCTTTCCTAAATTTCATGGGTTGTATGGATTGTTACCTTTTTATCCAAGATCCTTAAATGTATCCCAACTTCCCCCCCCCCAGCATATTCTTACTGGTTTTGCTGAAGTCTTTGACCAGCTACCAAAATAGCAGCTGAGAAATGTCTAAGGTGCTACTTACAGTCTCCATGGAATTACTCTGTTGGCTTGTTACTGTGTAAGACTAAGTGGGTTTAGATACCAGAACACTCTAATCACAGATTAGAACTCTATACTCCTTCTCTTTCCCATAGGAGAGGCAATGGTGTTCAGGAAAAGGCTCTGGCAGGTCAATAAGTTGTAGCAGCATCCCTGGTGCAGGGTTGTGACTTACCCCAAGTTCTCCCTGTTCTCCTGGAGCTGGGAAGATCACCCCAAATTGCAGTGCAAGACGTTGGGGTCCCCTCAGAGTATCTCAATGTCTCCCTCCTTTCTGGCTCCCCTCTGAAATTCCTCTCCTGGCATCTTTGCTCCCCTGGAGTCTTCCCTAAATTCTCCACTTAAAGAACTGGGCAGAGAGCACCTCTTTGGAGACTGATCCATTAATCTGCATATTCTGACCTGCTCTTCGTATAACAAGATGTTATATAGGATATATAACAAGATGTTGATGTTCACAGGTTGCTTGATCAGAACACTTCTGACCAGGCTTGCACTTCTTCACAATGAACAGGTTGTTTGGGTTTGGCTGTTTATTTCCTGGAGCACAGAAACACTAATCAAGGTCCATTCTGTCTGGGACAAGGACTTGGTTATATTTTGCATATGTCCATTAAAACATCCATGTAATATGGATACATTTATTTTGTCAGTGAATATACATATATATACACACCTCTCCTCTAAAATGACTGTTGTATGAAGCCCTAGATGTAAGTTCTACTTTTCCTGAAACCCACAGAAATATGAATTTAGTGCTTGAGGAGTGAATGCTGATTACCAGAAGAAGGGAAGTGCTCAGCCCAGGCAAAGCAAAAGTCCCATAGAAAACAAATCCATGCTGTCAGCAGAGTCCCACTTGTAAAAATTTTGTTGACTTTAATTGCAAGTCATGACTGGAGTCAAAATTCATCTGCTGAGCTACTTTTCCCATGTATTCACAATCTGCACACCAGATACCAAACTGATATCAAACTGTTTAGCACTCTTCATGTGAGCAGTTGTTGACTGACTTAGATTTGTAAACACTTGAAAAAATTCTTGCAACTTAAGGAAATCTTATTATGATTGGAGAAAATTCCTATCCTTTCTCCTCATGCTAGGTAGCCAGAAAACACAGATGCTTTAAATTCCTTCAATTTAAAGGAATTTGAGATGTGCTTTGAAATGAGAAATGTATTTCCTCTTTCTGCCTCAATTTCCATTTACTCTGAATGGCTGAAGAATGTTTTGTATTCACCAGAAAAATTAACAGCAAACAGATAACTTCAGGACTCAGGTATATTTATTCCTTCCCTCCCCACCTGCTCCTGTGCCAGTGGTAAGACAGAAGTGATGCCACCGTGTTATGAAGCAAGTCCAAACCCACTAACCTTGCAGGTGTTTGGGAAAGGAGAAGGAACAGATGAGAGAAAATACGGTTCTCATTCCTTCTGGAGGTAAAGCCCGGGGTTTTTCCCTTCCTAAGTGTGACAGCACACAGCCTTGGTGGGCACAGTGAGTCTCCCATGAACCCTCCCCTGCCCCTCTGCTTTCCCAACCACACGGTCACTCAGAAATAAACAAACCAAAAAAGTCTTCTGGCACTTCAGTTTAAATCAGTTTTCCCGAATACTTTACAGTGAAGTGAGACATCACACAGGTCCATCTGAGGTGTTTAGAGCACCCAGAAAGTCCCCAGCAGGGCACAGGTGAGGCAGGTGCTGGAGCACAGCCCTGCCCTCGGTCCCACAGCCAGGATCGCAACCTCAGAGGAGCTCTCATTCCTGGCATTTTTAAGGGAAGCAATTCTGACACTTCACAGAAGCAGAACCAACACTTGGTTGGTTTTCCTCTTCTCTTCTACCAACAGGTGACTTTGAGCTGAGTTGAAATGGGACTTGCAATGAAAAATAGCCACTTTTGCTCTGCAGCCTCTAATTACTCAGAGCCATTAAGAAGCTCTTGTAGAAGGGAAAAGCTGCAGTGTTATTTTCATTTCTCTTTTCCCTTGTTGGGAACCCACACAGCATCCAAAGCTCTGTCTTTGTGCACACTGAGCTGGATCTGTAAAACTAAGTCTGTACACCACACTCCATCCAACGAAGCTGTTTGAAGCAAGTAACCCCCTGACACCCTTTGAGATTTTCCCTCCTCTTATTTCTTCTCCTTTTTAATTCCATCTCAGCAACCGCTGGTGCTGTGGCTGAATGTAAGGCCCTTCCTCTTCAGAAGCTGATTGTAGCAAGACTCAGATTCTACCCCTTTCGAAGAAAAATGCCTCTTGACAGCTCTTTGGAAAGCAGGGGGAGTTCCATGCAGGGGTGACACTGGCAGAAAGAGTTGGCTCTCACCGTTTCTTGGAACTGCATAATGAATGAAATGTTTAACAGAGGAGAGGATGTAGGGCTGGCAACACGTATTAGTTAAAGGGCTTTTTGAAGCCATCTGTCCACCAGCTTTAGCACTCCTGAATGAAAATTTGTTCTGAAAGCAAAAGGGACAGACACTCTAATCTTCCAGCTCTTCATCCTCCACTGCAAGGCAGCCAAAGGCACTTGCAATGCTTGGGGAAGGAATGAGCTCCTCAGCTGAGGGAGGGGTGCTTTGCCCTCCTGTTAAATGGTTCTGCTCACAGTACTTATATCAGTTAACAGTATTTACAAATGCAAAGCACCAGGAAGGACTCAAACAGCTGTATAAAAATCAGCTACCCTTAGGTGCACCCCAGAGGGCAAATTAACAGAGTTTTAGATAAACCAAAGAGAGCTGCAGTTTCTTTTCCAAGAATAAAACTGTGGTTTAGTGCACCAGTCAGAAGTCCTGACTTTGGCTCCTTTCTTTAATCGCTGAACCAAAACTTCCCTGCCATGGCTGGCCCTGCTGATGCTCATTTTTGAGGTCCCTTTTTAATGATTTATGTTCACCTCTATTTCTGCACAGACTGAAGGACAGAACAGTTCCTGTAATGTGGGGATAATTTGTGGTATTTACTCTTCACACAGCTTGGGCCAAATGAAAAGCTTACAAGTTGCTCAGTGCAAAACTGAGGTTTGCTAAGGTCATACAAACTGTTTAAAAGTTTATGAAACTACCAAACAACAGTACAAGCTGCAGACTTTAGGACTCTCTACACCCCCCTCGTAAGCAAAGAGCGAGACAGAGATGGTTTCACACACAACAGCACATGGAGACACACTTACCCTCTGATGAAACTCATCCTACTTGAGACCTGCTGTTGATTCAATGCAAAAGAGAACGAAACCATGTTGAACCACTAACCCTCTATTGCCAAATGTGGGAAAATGACGTGTTAATTTATGCAACAGGATCTGAAGAGCAATGTAAAAGGAAAGAAAACCATCCCAGCAAATGTCTTGGGTGCGCCCTGGCCTACTGGATCCGTGCACCTGGCAAATCAGCAAACTAAAGCAAACAAATGTGGGAAGTAAGTTCATGTTTCTGAAGAAAAGAAAATAAGACAATTTCCCTCGCCCCCATTCCAAGTTTGCATTATTGTACTTTCCCAGGGCTATTCCGTGGTCGTTGTTACCGTCCTTCAGAGCTGTTGTTTAGACAGCTTGAGCAGTGGCTGCAGAAGTGAAGTAGATATTTATGCAGTTGAAACTGTAGCATACAAGAGCATCTTTGGTCCTAATTTCAGCAGGAAAAGAGAGTTAGAGGATATAAAGATGAAGGAAAAATAACTCCCTGAAAGCATTTAAAAAACAGCATTTGAACAGAGCATTCTCTTAGTGGTACCTCGCTGTTTAGGCTGCACAGTTTGCTTCCTGGTGCCCAAATAGCTCCTACAAAATTACAGCCTGGAGAAGGAACTGTGAAGCTCCAGCCCCACCAACAGAATCTTTTGCAATCATCTTCCTAAGAGCCTGTTTGTGAATGACTCTGTGTGTGTGTGTGTGTGTGTGTGTGTGTGTGTGAAGAAATAAGGCACTTTTGGACATGTGTGGGCTCTGTTGGCAAAGCAATGGGAGCCTGAGCAGGGATCACATACCTGTGGGAGCTTTGGAACTCAGGACCTGAACCACCAACAGGGACCAGTGTGGTCCCACATGGGTGGGATACAAGAGGCAGAGATGGGAGGAGCTCCATGGAATTAAAAATTAAGACCCTGTTGTGAATGATCAGCTCTTTTCTTAGGGATCTGGAAAGCTGCGCTGAAGGCTCTGGCAAATCTGAGCCCAGGCTTGGCTGGGAGAGCACCAACAGAGACAAGGATGTGTAGAGTTGGAAATGTTCAGGCTGGAGAAGAGGACACTTCAGGAACACTTCTTTGCAGCCTTTCAGTACCTTAAGGAAGTCTGTAAAAAGAAGGAAGAGGAGCTTTTTATAAGGGCAGACAGTGACAGGACAAGGGGAAATGGTTTTAAACTGCCAGAGGGCAGAGTTGGAATAAATATTGTGAAGGAATTGTTCCCTGTGAGGATGGTGAGGCCCTGGCACAGGCTGATCTGAGAACATGTGGCTTCCCCATCCCTGGAAGTGTCCAAGGCCAGGCTGGACAGGGCTTGGAGCAACCTGGGCTAGTGGGAGGTGTCCCTGCCCATGGCAGGAGGTGGGATGAGATGGGCTTTAAAGTCCCTTCCAACCCAAGCCGTTTTGGGTTTCTCTGATCTTTAAAGACCTGGGGGAGTGGTTTTAGGGAGGAAGCTGGAGAGCTGCATGGCCCAGAGTGCAGCACACGGGAACAGCTCACAGACACAGCACTTTGCTATTACCGTTGCTTTATTTATTACCATCGATCAAAATATTTATCTGCAAAGCACAAGTTTATTGAAGAGCTTAGTCCTTTGCTGTACTCAGTGTACCTAATAATTACCAGCCTTTTCAAAACAGCACATTGCAGAAAAATAAAGGAAAAAGACTGAAGGTAAAAGGTACCATCTACCAATTTGATACCAGCCTGAGCAGGTGTGTGTGTATGTGTAGTAGACTGTAATTCACTGCTGGAAAAATGGCCACTTTGACCTATGTGCTACTTTCTCCCCTTTATTTAATTTGAGCAGGGCTGGACAGAACAGATTGAAGCATAATATAATGATATACAGAGAATGTGCTTTGTCCTAATGGAAATGGAGTTTGAATGAACAGTCGTAGAAAACAGAATGTGTATTCTTGTTTATGTGAAACAAGTATCTGCAGAGTAAAATGACTGAAAAGTATCTATATAGGTCTATTTAAAACTGGAAAGAGAGAGGCAATTTGAAAAATAACTATTTTATCTGCTAGCAAGCTGATAAGGGAAGTGATGTGACTGAATGTTGCTTTTGTCTGAAAGCAAGCGAAAAGATAAGAAGCAGAATCCTTGCAGGGATGTGTGGCCAGGCTGCATTACTAGCTGGACACAGCTTAAAAAACCCAACCCCTCACTAAAATGGCAAATTACTTACTTGGCAAATACAGAAACACAGCCCTGGCTTGTGCCAGCTCCAGCCCCAGCCCCACGGAGGCACCTGAACAAAGGGCTTTCAGAGCGCTGTAACCCAGGCTGCCCGTCAGGATGCTCAGGTGTATGGAGGGGCCTCCCGAGCGCCAGACAGAGACAAATTCACAGGCAGTAAGCGAAGCACTTTGCTGGCATGTGGACGTGGGTTCCGGAGGCTGTTCCCAACACAGAAGACAATCACTGGCAGGTAATAAAGGAGGCATTTATGCGATATGTCAGCGGTTAGTGCAAAGCTTAAAAGAAATGAGATCATGTGGCGAGATAGCATTCTCTGCCTCTCCCCCGGGGGAAGCAGCATTACTGTTATTACTGTGAGTCATTGTTACCGCTACTTCTTTGAAATAAAACGTGCCACAGGCCCGTCAGCTGATACTTGTGCGATCGCAGCGATCCCGAATCGCGGGCTCCGCAATATCCATCTCCGGTTACGCCGGGCAGCTGCCACACAAGTGTGCAGCTCCGAGACAGGCAGATGCCAGGGAGTGAAACCCCCCAACAAGCCTTGGACGAGACCCCCGTCACCCAGATATTGCTCTGCTCTCAGCTTTGCAAAGCTCAAAAGACAAAGAACATGCCAAAGGAAGGACAGGTTAATACAACAAGTCTCACTTGCCCTCTTGGCATGGAGAGTGGAGCTATTGCGTTTCAGCCCGAGAAGGCCTAAAGAGATGAAGGTTGTCCCATTCTCCATGTCCCATTTAGACTTTATCAATCTAATTTTCCTTTTATTTTACGGATTTTATGTAGAAAAAACAGCTCTGAAATAAATCTCTCATTTGAAGCACAAAGCTAATCATTAATGGCTCCTACTAGCAAGGAACATCCTGAGCAAAACAGCTTCATTCTAATTTCTTAGTACGTGGACAAAACATCATTTAATGATGTAAACACTGAAACATCTGAACGTATTTTAAATTTAGAATGAATTTTGATGGTCGTAAAAACATCACGTTAGAAAAGCAACAGGAATGTTACTCTTTATTTTTTGAATTTAAAATGAAACCCACGTGCCCCAACTGTACTTTAAAACATTAAACTAACAGGCAATTGAAGAACAGATGAGCATCTTCCAAGACTGAATTGTTGTGTATCCATTAAAACTCCTGTTAAACCACTAAACACAGGGTTTTAGAAGCTGCTCCTGACAACACACCATATAATAGGTCACTTCAGCTATGGCTTCAGCATGTCCAGCTAATGGTAGAATCCCAGAATCCCAGAATGATTTGGCTTGGAAGGATCTTAAAGCTCATCTTGTTCCACCCCTCTGCCACTATCCATCCCACCTTCCACTAGACCAGGTTGCTCCAAGCTCTGTCCAGCCTGGCCTTGGAAGGTAAGAAGGTTTAACCATGCCAAAAAGTATTAAGTAAGTGAAAAAAACCCAACCAAACCAATGCAGAATGGTGTAAATGTTTGTATTTATCCCTCTGTGACTCACACCTAAGGTTTCATCAAAAGTCTTTGCCTCTAACTTACATCACAATTTTTTCTGACTGCCATTTTTTTTGTGTGATAACTGAATGACATCATTTATTGAATGGAAATTGGTTTTTCTCATGGATTCCAGGTCATGAGTCAATGACATGAGTAAGGATTAGGAGATGGCACTAAATTTCCAAGATGTGGGAATAACAAGCACTTGCTTCCCACTCAAGCACACAGAGTTGAAGTAGGTGAGTGTGTAACAGCATCAGAGCTCTACAGTAACATCAGGGAACAGAGAGACTTTCCCACAGGGACCACTGGCCAATTTAAGAAAGAGCTTATGTTTAGTTTCTCAAATACTTTTGCGAAGACTTTTCCAAAATACTCCTTGATTACGATTTAACTACCTGCTAGGACTGGTGCCAGGACAATATTTGTCACTAATAATACCTGGATCACCCCAACTTCCTACTTTCCTTGGGGAAGGTCCAATGTGGAATAAAGGCAATATGCACTGATTCATTCTTTTGTTTCCCTGAACTTTGCAGTTACATGAGAGATGAGCAAAGAACATTCCACAGTCCAACAGCTACTGAGTTTATTTCTCTACTCTCCAGGGAGCAATTTATTGAACATGTAGAGAATGTTTCATTCAGTAGGAGATCCTACAGCCAACAGCCTTGCACAGCGGCCCCAACCTGAACTAAAGCTAAAGGTGAAGTGGACTAAAGCATCTATTTCCATCAGCTTATATGCTGTGCAATATTTCACACGATAAAACTCCACAGAAGAAGCCAACAGGCTTTTATGTATATTAGAATCAGCCCCATTTTTCTAATCACACGTGGTCATAGTTTTCTCTCAGGACAGTTTAAAACCTTGCAGTCAGGTGTGAGTGCATGGAAGGAGAGAATTGAGTATGTTTATGTCACATTTATGATTAACAGTTCTTAGTCAGCTGCCTGCCAGCTATGTTCAAATTGGCATTTTATCATGGGCCTCTCTGCAGAAGGAGATGGAAAGAGGGTCCCAGATGAAGACAAGTTAGTGCATGGAAAGTGCTTCCCAAATCATGAGCATTCAGGTGCAGAGGGGCTTACTGAAGAAACAATCAGGTGGGGGCTGGAAAGTGGTGCTGAGCCAAAGAAAACCCATGGAGTTTTGTTTCTCACTTCAGTTGTTTCATTACTAACTTGAACTGGAGAAAACTGTGGGAGCACTTCAGAGCAAGAGGAAGCCAAAGGTAGGTTGCTTTACAATGAGAGAGAAAAGTGTGTTTTCCTGCTGTGACAAGGAGAGGGTGAGCAGGAAAATAGGAAATACAAACAGTGCAAAAGTGGGCAGGAAGAGACAGAATCAGCTGATTCATATGGGGTTATGTAGAATAGCAAATAGTTAAGGAAGAGCAAAAAAGTGTAAGTTTTTAAGTGTAAGTAAAAAGTGAGGGTTAACAGATATGCCAGTAAGGTTGTAATGCTGTATTCTGGGTGAGGGAAATTAATAAGAGATTAATAGAGATTAATGATTTGAGAGTGAGGG
>VXBX01000229.1:232602-292750 GCA_013400415.1 Scytalopus superciliaris | reverse complement strand
GAAAGCTGAGGGAGGAAGAAGAAACCTGCCTACCTTGGACAGAGGAAAGGAAGCAATCAGCACAGTGAGTGGCTAACTCTGGTTAGTACAGCAGTGAGGGAGGGACATGTTGGAGATGAAGAAAAATAGTGAGATTGGCTGTGAGATATGGAAAGATAAGGGCATAAAACACAGAGCAGAGCAATTCCATAACAGTGAGGGAAGTATAACCACAAGCCAAGCAATTTGCCTGCGTTCCTCATCTGCTGGGAAGGAAGAAAGTTGAAAAGGAAGTAATGGGCACAGTGGTGAGGTCTGTAATACAAACTAAACCCTTTCCCTCTTAACCTGTTCTAATTTACAGTTCTATTATTTTCCTTAGCTCACCTTATTATGTTCAGGCTGCTTCATTTTGCTCGTGGCAACTTTAGTTGGTAAAAGTGTACAAGACCTATGACAGGAGACATTTTGACTGCACATGTTCCCTTAGGTTTTGGGTGCCACTCACCATGGTCCTTGCTGAGTTTGTACATGATGCATTAATGACCACCAGGATGTTCATTCCTCTTACTGCCCTGACTATTAATTTGGGGGTTTCCCACCATCCCCACATACTCCATCTCCCCTCTGTAGAGCAGGGTTTCCACCAATAACTTCTAAAGCCACCAAGTGTGAGGGACAAACACAGAAAGAACCAGGAACTGCAGAGCTGTGTTTACAGAGACTGGCAGCTCCCAGTAAGCAGGGCTATCACCATGTGGGTTTGTTGTCTCCTTCAAGCCAAAACTGCTTTAAATCATGTGTTTTAGGTAAGAAGCCTCCTGGATTGGTGACTGGTCCCAGAGGCCAACCCCTGCAGTTCCTCTGAGACTGAAGCCAGACTCCAGAAAATGAAAGAAGAAAACCCTTCTAATTCATTGCTCAACAGCTTTCCAGCAAGTGGGACTTATTCTCAGAATTCTAGGGATGTAGAGGGAATTTCTGACAAATCTTCCAGTGTATGACAATCAGCTTTGAAGGACTAGATCTTTGGGCAGTGCCAAGACTGCTTTCTAGCAGGTCTTTCCTTGATTTCTTGCAGGGAATACTGTGGGTCTTGGCCAAAAGCAGCATAACAGAAGTCACATCATATTTGAGCTTTGAGGTAGGTCAGATAAGAGAAGTCTCTGTATGTGCTGTATCAACTACAGCTTCCCAAGGGAGATGCCCAAAAATTACAGATTTCCTTCCCTGCTCCTCTTCTGCCATGGTCAACCTTTACCTCAGTGCTGAGACCTGACCTGTTTGTTGGCAGCACTGCATGAGTGTTTCAAGGCCCAGTGTTGCTCCAATCCTCCAAGTCCTGTCCACTTTACCACATTTGATCTTTAATTTGTTAAAACAGAAGAGGCTGACACAGTTTTTTCTGACAGGATCTAGTGACAGTCTTCTTCCACACTTGAAGATAAGTTCCAGGGACATGGATTTGTCATTGCACAGGGCAGTGGACTAACAGATTATTTCAGCCTCCAAACCAAACATTAATTTTGCCCAATCCCAAGCAAGATTATTATTCCTGGTATTCCAGTGGGACCTTTAGATCCCACCAATTGTCTTAATTTTACCCAGTCCCAAGCAAGATTATTATTCCTGGTATTCCAGTGGGACCTTTAGATCCCACCACTTGTCTTCATAAACACAATGACCTGACCTACAGACAGGACTAGCAGCTTGGGAAATGATGTGTGTGTATATTTTAGATTTCAGCTATGTAGAGAGTGGCTATTTTTTTCTCTTTGATAATATTGCCAATGAAATGTAAAACACAATCCCTAACAAAACACAAATAAAAATATTATGACCTCTAATTAAATGGGATTTTTTTTGTTGTTGATACAGCACACACTGAGACTCCTCTTATCTGATCTACCTCAAAGCTCAAATATCCCCGGACATGACTTCTGTTATTCTGCTTTTGGCCAAAACCCACAGCATTCCCTGCAAGAAATAAGGAAAGACCTGCTAGAAAGCAGTCTTGGCACTGCCCAAAGATCTAGTCCTTCAAAGCTGATTGTCATACACTGGAAGATTTGTCAGAAATTCCCTCTACATCCCTAGAATTCCGGGAATAAATCCCAATTCCTGAAAAACTGTTGAGTAATGAATTAGAAGGATTTTCTTCCTTCATTTTCTGCAGTCTGCCTTCAGTGGGCTTGAAGTAATTTTTAAAAAACTAGTGGATTAAAAATTAGTGTGAAGCCCACCCATGACTTCACAATAACAGATTTTAAACATTCTTTTTCAAGATATAACTATTAAACATTAAAAACTGCAGTCTGAAAGAGAGGGGGAAGCCTAATATGGACTCCCACACACCAGACTCCTCCTTGTCTCCTACAACAGGGTATCTGACCTTGATTTTCATTATGTTTTCAGCCTGGGACATATAGCTCACTTTGTGGTTAATTATCTTGCACTGGGGTCCATGACAGTGGTTTGAGTGTAGAGCTCTTGTGGGCACAACCAGATCCATTAGAGCCTCACTGAGGACAGGAGCAGACCTAAGCTTGAGAATTTACCAACTCACTCAACATAATTACTGCCAGCACGAGGCAGCCAGGCATGGGAGGAGGAAGAAAAAGATCTTTTTTTTTCCTTCTCTGCAAAGTGCCTGGTTATAAATGGACGGCATTGCTAAGGTGAGAACAACCTGAAATTCCTGTATAAGGGTATAGGCTTCTGTAGGTTCCCAGTCTTCAATTTCTTCTTCAAGTTTGTGACTTAGTAAAGAACTGAGCAAACCTGCAAGTAATTAGTGAACAGTTTAAGCAGGGCTTTTCTTTTGGAAGAGGTGGAAGGTTAAGGATGTGTTGTGTCAGAAGGGTAATGAGCAAATAATAGGGAAAGTGGTCAGACGATGCAAAGGATACAATGGCAAGAATTGAAAGGTATTTCTGAAGCAGCAGTTGCAACACTATGGACAAGTCTTGGCACAGAAGCTGTAACAATTAGAGAGAATCCTAATTGCATGTCAAATATATTGAAAGCAGTCTTGCAGTTTAACTTACATACTAAGTGGGGTTGAAGTGCATGGAAAACCTCTGCAGGATGGCAGGTTCCTTCAGCAAACACACCAAGCTCTCACCGGAGCCAAACTCGACAGAGGCAGGCAGGAACAGCACAGTTCCAGTGCAAAACTGTGTCTCAATAGTGTGACTGGTACAACTGGTCAGCCACACTCCTGCCAGGGGGCCAGTGACACCAGGGGTGGCAGGTCAGAGGTCCTGGCACCTCTTGCTGCAGGAGAGGCTCTGCCTTTGTGCATGGATGGGCTTTCAGAGGTCCCACCTCGCTGGTCAAAGCCAGGAACCTGATGAGGAGCTGTCCATGGCAGAGCAGCCTTGGGATGCTCAAGGGAAGCTACAGGTTTAGCTCCTGTCTCCAGCAACACCCCAGTGTTCCCCCAAGCCCACATGACAAACAGAATTACAGAATATTCAGAGTTGGAAGGGATCCACAAGGATTCTCTAGACCAGCTCTTAAGTGAATGGCCTGTACAGGATCAAACCCACCCCCCCTGGTGTTTCCAGCACCCTGCTCTCACTAGCTGAACTCTTAATGTTGGCCCCTTTTAGACACTTAGATGTAGGTAGGACTAGTCCTGCATTTGGAGTCTCCAAAGGGCCCCTCTCTGAGGGGAATCAGTTTAATTTCCAGCCACACTAGGCACATGCATTGTTCAGAATGGCCCAGAAGGGTTTGGTTGGTGCTTAGTGTTAACTTAGTGATGCTCTAAATTACCTCTACACAACAATCCAGTCTATCTTGTTCCCACCTGAAGATGCCATTAAACTATTTTGTCTGGTGTAGGAGACCCAAAACAGCTACTCAATAAGGAACACCACAATCAAACCTCTTTATCATTACCCATGTTGGCTGGGAAGAGTGCTGATTTTGGCTAAAAGAGGAAAAATACCAGTACAAACCCATACTCCTTTGGATCATCATACACTTCTTAAGTCTTGTTGGGAAACATCTTCAGCTTGAGACATTAAAGAGCTCAAAGCAGTGTTTGTCCTTCCCCACATGAAACCAAGTGCAGTTCAATTCTGTGCTGCTGTCTCCAGGGGGAAGGGTGTTTCCACACAGCCCAGTTGTTCTTTGGCTCAGATACTTGAGAACCTCTTTAGAGATGGCAGTTTTTCCTCTGGTAGAAATGCACAGTGAAGAGACTACGAGGACCTGAACCAAAGTTTTGCTTGTGGCTTCTGCTGCCACTACCAGTCTGTATCCAAACCTGTGGAGGAGATCTATGGGTCCTCTGGAGGCTGCTGGGTTTCATTCCATAGTTCCCAGGGAGAACAGGAGCTGCCCTCCAAGGTCTGCCTCTTGTGCATCCCAGAATGGCTCTGAAAACAAGCAGGGTAATCATGCTGCTGTGAGTGTTGCTGTTACTACAGAGCATAGAAGTTTAAAATACATATTCCCTCAGAAATAAAAAAAAAATCACCTTCTCACAGTGAAATATTTGCCAGCCACTACATAATCTACAGATTCTCTTTAAAGAAAAGTGGCAGAATCTGACAGGCATTTATTTCCAAGCAGATGTGGTCAGTAAAGCCAGCCTGGGCAGATGCCACCCTTGCAGTCTGACAGCAGAATCCCCAAAATTACTTTTGGGTTTTGGTAGCACTGCTATTCATCAAGATTTGCAATCTCAGCAACCGAGGGTGGGAGGGAGGAGGGAAAACACTGAACAAATCTGATCTTTCCGTCATTTTTCCCCTCCAAGTGCTGAGCTGTCATGAGGAGAGTGGATTTTATGGTGCTTGACCTCCTGTCCACTTGCATGTGCTTGAATTCAGAGGCAGGTATGACTCACCTCTGAGTATTTCTCCACACTGTCACAAAACATCCCCAGTGTGTTTCTATTTGTGAGAAGTTACTGTAAGGTAAGTACTCATACTTGCTGATATTTGTACCAAAGTGGCATTTTAATATCTGTATAAAACATTTCACACAATGAGTTGAAGATGTGCAGGTCCTGGTCAGATTAATTGAATTTTTATTAAATTATTATTATTTATTTATTAGGTTGATTCTCTTATTTATTTAATTTGAGGACAGGCAGGTCTGGGAGTTCTGAGAGAGGCCCTTTTTGCTGCTGCAGTAGGTTTCTCACACTGTGCTCTGCTTTGCCAGTTCAGCTCCCAGCTCTGGGATGGCAGCTCCCAGCTCCCTGCTCCCACTGAGCCCCAGTTTGCTGTTTCCTAGGAGACTGAATCCCTTATTTTCTGGGTACCTTCCTCTGTAGCCCCAAGAAGGATTCGTTTAGCACGGCCCTGCAAATACTTTGAATATTCACTTTGCATCAGCTTTATCAAAGGCTGTGATAAAGCTTTCCGACATTTCAGCACTTGTCCAGTTTCACTTGGAATTTACTTGAAGTATTAAAAAGAAATTAGTACAAACACGACCTGTGCCTATACAAATATTTGCCCCTATTTGGTAAATGTTTATATATATATATAATTTCTGAAAAGCTCCTCTTACTATGGCAATTTCCAGGTTTTAAAAAGAAAAAAGGATCTTTCCTCCCTGCTTTACTCACACTGTTACAGGAAATTAGCGGTTAAGCAAACTTTTTAAAAAAGGCCTAACAAAGCACGTTTTGCAAGTTCGTTTAGTTTTGAATGAACTTGACAAATTTGGAAAGCAAACATCCCTGGAGTTTGACTAATTCTGGAGTACCAGGGAAAGCCTCCTTTGCTGTTTGAATTTTAAAGATTGGCTGGAAGTCTTCTGTCAGCTGCCTTGTTCTGCAGCCTGTCTTTGAATCCTCTTAGGAAAGTCAGGGATACCCACAAACAATAGAATTAAAATCTGTCTTTGGGGCTGGCAAAGCATTCAGAGCTCTGTCTAGCTGCTTAGCATAGACTGTGCTAGGCCTCAAGAAGAGAATAGGCCCCTAAAGAAGCAATAATTTTCAGATTGTTGTGTACAATGCAGTGATAAAGCTCCCTGTCACATTTTTCTTCCCAGTTACTGAAGTTCCCATTCAGATGAATTGTCACAGCTTCTTCAATCCAAACAAGCACCCTTCCGGCCTTGTTTGCATTAAAATGTGATAAAACTAAAGGTGACTTTAGCACAGCTGTGCAGAAAAGTGGATTAGGTCAAAGTGACAGCGTTTGTTAGGCCTTGCCACAAAGGTGGTTCAAGATTTGTCTAGAGCGCTAATGTGGGAGAAGCAGAAGTTTCTTAAACCCAGACATTTGCAATAAGGCCACAAACAAAAAATAGTATTTCTTTCATCCCGGCGCAGTTTCCCAATGGCAGCAGGCCAGCCTGCTGACCTGTTGTCACAGAAAAATTCGGAGTGGCACCGCAACACAAAGTGTCTTCTCTTTTCCGTCTCTGCCGGTGACGGCGGAACCCGGAGCGCCGAGCGGGCAGGGCCAGCAGCTCCCAGGGGGGACGTGGGGGCTCCAGAGCTCTGCCATCACCCCCAGCACAGAGCTGAGCCCAGCACCCCTCTGGGGGAGCAGCGAGGAGAGCCTGGTGTTCGTGTTTGCTCTGATGCGGCAACTGCCGGTCTTTCGGCCAACAAGGCGTTTCCCACTTCACCATCTTTTAAACTCCTGTTTCTGTTTTGTTTTATTTTTAAGGGGGAAACCCCACCAAAGCAAAAAGCCACGGGAAACAGCACCCTTTGCATGCCACCTGCTGGCAATTTTTTGCATTTGGCTAAAATGGGGGCAGAGCATCATTTTCCCTGTCACAAGAAACTCTTCTTGTGTTTCCAAAGGCTGGCGGAATGATCACTGCAAGTTCCATGTTGGAGCACACTGGGGTGTCTGAGTGGAATCAGGGGCAGGCCACCAACATCTACCTTCTCTCCACAGCTCTGCTGTTTATTCTTCAGCTCATTTATGGCTTCTAACCCAGAAGACAGAGGTATGCCATTGTTCTTTACAGTGACAAAAACTCTGTAGAAATGCACAATACTATTTGACAGAAACAAGGTTTATACCTCATGTTCTACCTGATGTACTTTTACTACACGTTTATGGGCTTTATTTTCAACCCAAATTTTACAGATAGCTGTCATTATTTCCATGCCCTGCACTAATGTGACTTCCAGGAAATATGGTTCCTCAGCAGGGGTGTTCTGTGCCATATGATGCTGCTACATCACATGGAAACAAGAGCAACTGCTGGGTGAGGGAGCCCCCCCGTGAGGCTGAACTGAAGAAAAAATAACAGGGGGCACTTCAAAGACTTTTGGATAAGTTATAGAAGTAAGAAATGTCTGAAAGAGAAAGCTCTGCATCAGGTAATTCTTGTCAGCAACAGAAAACACTAATTTTATGCCTTTATTGGAGCATATTAGGCATTGATCTGCTCCTTTGGTGTAGGTCACTCATTGTACAGGCCCAGTGAATGCACAGCAGAAGGATATTATTATTTTACATGTCTAAACAAAGTTAACTGTACACAGCTCTCCTCAAAGATTTCCTTCAGTCAGTAAGAGCAAGAACTCAGCACATCCTACTGATACAACCCCATCCCTTCCCAGCAGAGAACAGACACAGCCCCACTGGTGGTTGAGCTGCAGGACCTGAGCACCAGGGAAAGGTCAGGATTTGGGGGAGGTACAGTGGTTTATTTGAAATGGACCCCTAGAGTGAAGGGTTCAGGCATCTTTCAAAGGCAGCAATTTAATCTAAATGTAGACAGTCTATTGCACCTGCAAAAGTGTCTTCTGTCCATGCAGAATGAGGTGCCTGCAGTGCCATCCTGCCTGACTGCCTTGGTGAGAAATTCCAGGACAGCACCAGCTTACAGAGCTGGTTCCCAACAGTGCAGTCTGAGAGCAAAATGCAGGGAAACAAAATCCACTCCTGGTTTACGACAGGGCTTCACAGCTCTCATGGAGAAAGGGCAGACCTACCTAAAAGATAGATCTGTCTGGGGTGGGGTTGACATTTTTGGAAAGAGTTCAGGAATTCTAAAGGATAGAACCTTGAAACAGAGGGCAAAAATCTGACTAGAAATTAATATACCCTGGAAGCAAGAGTGCCTGAAGCCCAGACAGATAAGAAGCCAGCTGACATTTGAGGAGCTCTGTAGCTTGGCAGATGCTCTCACAGCTCACTACACACTGATCCAAGGATGGAAAGCCAACACTTCCCGCGGAGCACGCGGGAGAGCAGAGCTCCACACATGGTCCTGCAAGGCCAACTGTGCAACAAGGCAAAGGCAGATGAGACAGATTTTAATGACAAAATTGTCTGCAGTATAATACATAAATGAATTTTCAATGGAAATGAACCACAAAACTACCAATTAGATACCTTTCCCCCCCAATTATTACAAGGGCACTGCACAGCTACTCTTGCAGTTTTCTCTGTATAGAGCCTTGTCTGCTACAGTGAAGATGTTTCTTCTACAGGAATTTTTGAACTCTCAAACTTCAGAATCCTCCTCCTCCTTTGTGTCATTTCGTCCTGCAGAAGATTCAAGACTTATCCCCTTTTCATCTCTTCAAATGTATTGTGAGGCTTGAGTTTGAGCTCATGCTAAATTACTGCTAATTGACCTCAGCTCATTTAGACCTTTGCAGATATTTATCACAGAACCCCAGAATGTTTGGGGTGGGAGGGACCTTAAAGCCCATTTCATTCCTCCCCTGCCATGGGCAGGGACACCTCCCACCAGCCCAGGGTGCTCCAAGCCCAGTCCGGCCTGGCCTGGGACACTCCCAGGGATGGGGCAGCCACAGCTTCTCTGCCCAACCTGTGCCAGGGCCTGCCCACCCTCACAGCCAACCATTCCTTCCCAATATCCCATCTAACCTTGCCCTCTGGCAGTGGGAAGCCATTCCCTCATGTCTTGTCACCACATGTCCTTGTAAACAGTCCCTCTGCAGATTTTGTGCAGTGACCTTCAGGTTCTAAGGTTTTCCTGGAGCCTTCCCTTCTCCAGGTGAACACCCCCAGCTCTCCCAGCCTGGCTCCAGAGCAGAGGGGCTCCAGCCCAAGGAGCATCTCCATGGCCTCCTTTGGACTCGCTGCAGCAGCTCCATGTCCTTCTCATGTTGGACCCAGAGCAGGAGGCAGCTCTGCAGATGGAGTCTCATGAAAGTGGAGCAGAGGTTGAGAATCCCCTCCTTTGATATGCTCATGCTGCTTTTGATGCAGCTCAGGATCTGTAGAGCATCTAGTTGGTACTTCTTTGCCACCTTTGGCATGGAGCTGGGGGAGTTCTCTGGTGATCCCCAGGGACTGACCAACACAGCAAAGCACATCATCTGCATTGTGAACCTCTGAGCCCTTCAGTGATTTCTCTGCTGAGATGCCTCTGCACCACGTTGTGCCACCCCTTTGGAGCTGACAGACCAGGAGCCTGCAGAGGAAGGAGCAGACAAGATGCCAGCTGGCCCTTGGGCTTGCAACAGTGACAGTACATAAAGATATTTTCAATAGAAATTCACTAAGGCAATAGTATAATAGTTTAAAAAGGGTTTCAAGCCTCAAACAATCACTTCTTATGGAAATTTTCAGTCAGGATTAGAAAGGATCAACATTATTGTTCTCATTTGTTGCATCTTGCAAAGTTTTCTGTTGAGTCATCACTCCTTCACCATTCAGGCTCCCACTGGTAACTATTTCACTGGCAGTTTTCCCCACACAAAGAACAAACTGTGGAAGTATTTATTTTACAATAAGAAGCATTGGACTACCATCTTTAATGGCTTTACACAACTGTACTTGAGGGTTGGCCTATTGCAGCTGCTGAAGGGTTTGGTTGTACACCATTGCATGGATTTCATAGAACCACAGAATATCCTGAGCTTGAAGAGACACTCAAGGATCAAGGTGGCCTTGCACAAGACACCCCAACAATCCCACCCTGCAGATCCCTCAGGCTCCTCCAGCATGAAGAAGACAAATTACCTCAGCCATTCCTTGTGTGGCTTCCATTTATTTCTGACAAGACTAGTGCATGCCCATTGTTCTTTGGGTGGAAAGGCCAGTCCCTGAGTCTCTAAAGAGCAGATCAAATAAGTGATATGTGTTCTTAATTGTAAATATGTTGATAAGAAGTTCATTTAAGGAAGCTTTAGAAGTTATAAACTGTATGTTCTCATTTATAGAGGCACCTAGAATTAAAAGACCAATTCCTAATCACTGAGCATAAAAACCATACATGCCCTGAGGGCACTGTACAGACCTGTTAGTATATTTAAACTGGAGTCCTGCAGTCATTCCTCATTTGCAACTGTGAGAATGACATTCCTTCTGAACAGCACTTCTCAGTCACAAAACATGCTCCAAAAGTGTTTGGTATAATGACTTAAGGACTTCTTAGCACATCGTGCCCTTAAGAAGAGCCTAAAGAGATTAAACACACTTTGGTGGGGACAAGTCTTGCAGCCCCTGGTTAGAGGGAGTTTGGCAGCAGACCTGGAGCTCCCTCCAAGTGACTGATGGGTGAGAACGCTGCGAGGAGAGCAGCCCCAGGCCCTGCAGGTGTGATGCCCGAGAGCTGCCAGGCTCAGAAAAGCAGGAGCAGCCTTGGTTACACAGGAAAAAGGTCCTGCTGAGCCTGCTGCACCTCCCACTGGCCCCAGTGCCAGCTGGGGAGGGAGCACAGCACTGCTGTGGGTTGTGCAAGCTCTGCAAGGGCTTTGGAGCAGGAGACCAGGGGCTGCAGGTACCTGAACTCCACCAGGGAATCAGTCTCTTTGCTCCACCTCTCCAAACCTCAGCGTTTCTTGGCCACTTCTATGCTAGGGACACTCTCTAAAAGTTTCTCTGAGGGCACAAGTACATTTCACTAGTGTTCACAGCAGAGATCTACACACACCTTAAGCACACAGAATGGAAACACACCAACATAGACCTGCAGAAACCAGACACAGGAAAATCAGAGCAAGTTTAGTGTGAAGTGCAGCATTTCTGTGAGGATTCACAAGCCTTGGCAGCTGGTACAGCTGATATCTAAATGTCCAGGACCACCTTCAGCCTACCCAAAGGAAAGAGGTATGTTGTCATCATGTCCAGCTGTACCCATGGACATGGCTGAGTGGTGAACACAGTGCTGGACTAAGGGTTGGAATTGCAGGGGGTGAAATGAGATGATTTTTAAGGCCCCTTCCAACCCAAACCATTCTGTGATTCTGTGAATTGATGATCCAATCTGAATGAATCTGATTCTATTCTGGGACTCTAAACATGGAATCACAGACTGGTTTGGGTTGGAAGGAACCTCAAAGCTCATCCTGTTCCATCCCCTGCCATGGGCAGGAACACCTTCCACTAGCCCAGGTTGCTCCAAGCCCCATCCAGCCTGGCTTTGGACAGTTCCAGTGATGGGAACTCCTTTGAGAAACAACTAGGAAGGAAAGAAAGGGGAAGGAACACGAAAAGAATGAGAGTAGCACATTGATATGGAACCAGTCCTAGAAATTTTTCCAAGGGTTCAATTCTACTGCAGAAATATCACAGTGTTATTATTTTGCTAATTAGCAAATAGCAGGTAGAGGACCAAGGTATTAACACTACCAAGTGGCTGTAAGAATTAGCACAAGGGTAGAATTCCTGCAGTTTAAGAGCCTGATTCTTCACACACTGGCTAATTGAAGTGCAAACTCTGCAAGCCTATGAGCATGGTATAATTTCCTTAAACTGAGCCTCACTCCTAAGACTGACCTTTAATTTTGTATAGATTAATAATAATTTCTTCCTATGCCACTGCACACAGCCCACGCTCTGAGTACTGTAAGTACTGTAATGACACTCCCAAATATTTTTATCCTTTGGTTTCTTACTAATCATGATCTTTATTATTCTTGTTGGAGGGATTTTCACCTTGTTACAACTGCATTCTCCAGAGCCAGAGAATGGATTTATTGTGTGTGCTGCCTCTGCCTGTTGCTGCACGTCCCCAGGTCAGCAGTACACACGAGCTCTAATCGTGCCGAGATGACGTTAGCTGAAATTTTTCCCAACCTGAAGGCAAATGCCTTCTTCAGCACCAGAGTGTGCTTTCATTTCAAGGCACACAGAGCTAAACCTCCAGGCTTTGGATTCAAAGTGAATGCATGAAGCACATTATGAAACATTTGGGCGCAACAGTTGGAGGACACACGCTATTTAACCTGCAACCAAGGCCTTCCCTCCTGCTTTCCCCTGGAAAAGAGAGAGAAAGAAACGTGATACGCTTTCACAGATATGATAAACGAAACCAGTTGAGTTCAGCTTTCTGTTTCAAGAAGTGCATTTTTACAGAGTCAAGTGAGGCAACACTTCACTGTAGAATAAACATGGGACTATTTTACATGCAATTTACTTAAACTTTTCCTTACGTTGGAAGCTAACACTTCAAAATGCCATTAGTGTTAATGATTTGAGAAGCTAATGTATCCTGGCTAAATACAGCTTGCTGTGGTTCTCTTCATGCACCCACTTGCCTCAAACCAAAGCCCACACTGAGGTGTTTTATAGCCACCTTTCATGCCCTGTGTGCACTCTGACACAGCTTTGTTCAGGTACCACATATAACAGGCAGAGGGTCATTATTGGAGCTTTCAAATCATGCAGTGGTTGTTTTACATGGTCTTTTCCCTTCTCCGTTTGACATCCCCACCAAAAATCTGAGGCTGGAGGATAAATTGACAAGAGACACTGGGCATTAACAAAGCAGGGAAGAATTTGGGCAGTTGTCCAAGGGGGCAGAGCACCAGCCACCAAACCAGCCCCTCCCATCAGGTGGGGCCCGACAGGTCTTCTAGGAAGCCTGAAAAGACAGCTCTGAGTTCAGGACTGTGCACAGGTGAACTGTGCAGTTGAGGTCACCCCTTCTCCTCCCTGTACAACACTTCAGCTCCCCGTAGAGCTCTTCACTGCTCTGTTGCTGCCTCACATACCTGCTAAATCAGAACAAACACACTCCAGTGCTGCCCAGGCACATCACTTGGAAGGGCTGGTATTTCGAGAGGAGCCCTTTTGGCATGTTGGGAAAAGAGGAGTGAGAACAAACTGTTGTGTTCCAGAGATCCACGAGCTTGAACCACAAACATCTGGCCAAACCCAAGTGCATCAGGTGGACACACATTCACACACACCTGAATGCAGGACAGGGACTTCTCCTTTTCATTTGGAAGGGGAATTCTCTTAGGATTCTGTTCAGTCAGAGTAACTTCTACATTATAGTCCTATGCCTTCATTTCTGTATATTGAAGACGAATAATCTGCATAACAAAATCACCATAACCTAAACAAGTGCTGAGAAACTTTCCCCAGCTCTGAACTTTGATATGTGTGTCAGAACATCGTTGCAGTTACAAGCACACCGAAACAGCCACCCTGGAGTAACAACCTCACAAATAACAGCCCCAGAGTGTCTCTGTCTGCTGAGTTTAACAAAAGATCACCAACTACAGGATTATCATGTCCATGAAAAGCTTTAGAGTGAAATCTCATCCTTTCTAACACACCTCAGAGCTCCTGAAACATTACAGAGCACTCTAAGAAGTTGTTACCACAGCTGACTTCCCACTCTGATCCAAACACTCCTAAGCTGATAACAGAGTCTACCTGGTGCTGAAACCTTTCTGCATTGGTTCAAAACATTATTTCACTATGAGTTTGTCTGCTGTTTAATTGGAAAATAATTAAGCAATAAAACAGGCACACGCTAGCCCAAAACAGAGAAAATTACTTGTTTGGACTCTTGGCTACTAATTTAAATATTATTTGACTAGAACGTCTTTCAAGAACTGTATAAAAGCACAAAGAAGGTAGCCACAATTTTACATGATTTTTCTGTACAGTTTATTTTGTACTAATAACACACCAAAGGGAAAAAATCCCAGCCTAATAAAATCCCCCCTCATGCAGTGGCTCCCTGAGGGACACAGAAGATCTCATGAACCTGCTGTGTGTTATGAGCACGTTTTTAAGAAGCAACTGGACCAACACTTTCAGAACTGGCTTTAAATTTTAACATTTAATTTTGCTATAAAGAAGGAGTTCTTTCCTTTTTTGTCCTCCACAGGGCAAGGGAACAGCTGGGGATGGTATTGCCCTTATGCTGCAATGCAAGGAATACCATAATCCCTCTGTCAGGAGCCCCAAATTCTAAACCAAAAATCGAAGTCGTGCAAACACTTGGAGAAAATGTACATTAAAGGTGACTGACCTGAGACAGTTGGCAATGAGAGGAATCCAGGGAATTTCAGTTCTGTTCTTAACCCCCTTTGCTACCTTCCTCAAGTGCTGTTCAGAGATGTTTCAGAGCTCAGTCAGACACCCTTCAAACTTCAACCACCATTTTTCCACACTACAGTGCCCCTAAAATTAAATAATAATGATAAATTCCCAATAAAAGTAGGAGTGTGAATGATGGTGGGGAAACAAAATCCTACCAGTGAAACCCACTGTAGAAGTTCAGTTTAGACATTTTGGCAGTAAATTGTCCAAATCCCAGTGGGATACAGAAAACTTTGAAGCAACCTCTTAACTCATGCAGTAATGCTATGAGGAAATCCCATGGGTATTGGAGGGCATCTTTCTATTCAGTTTAATTTCCATTTCAAATTAAAAAGGCTTTTCTCTGCTCTCACTTTATACTGAGTGTGGTATCGTGTTTCCATCCCTGCTCATGGATTTGCATAAGTTATGTTAATAGTAGTTAGGTTGATTTGTATTCTTCATCTTAAAGTCTGTAATTGATCAGGGTATCAACTATGAGCTTTATTAAAATGTTCTCCCCACTTTTTACATTGAATTTTACTGCCGTGTATGTTGTGTTACACAGTGAAGGCAAACTTTAAAGGCATACATTTAATTTTCTGTATAAAGAGTTCTCTTTATTTCTCAGTGGTACAACATTTCTATGAGGGATCCAACCCTTGAAATTGTTCAGAGTTCAGGAAAAGTGCTCAAGAGATGCCTCAATCTACAGTTTCCCCTTTTCCTGAAGGGTGTGGAGGGGCTTCCAGTGGGATAAGGAATAGATGGGCTGAGCATCACTTGTTCTGTCTGCTCTGGTAGTTACAACATCCTTATTGTGCCACCTAAAAACTAAAAAAAAAAAAATTTAAAAATAATATATATTAATTTAATTTTTGTGATTCTGACTATTTTGGTTGAGTTTTTATTTCCTTTTTTTAAATTTATTTATTAATTTATTTAATTTATTTCATATTTCATTACATAATGATCAAATCTCAGAATGGTTTGGGTTGAAAGGCACCTTAAAACTCAGTTTATTCCACCCCCCACCCAAAAATTTATTCAAAATCAAGATAAAACATGCCAAAATTTACCACAGGATTCCTGTGCATGTGCACTATTACAGCTTTAACAATGGAGAAATATACTTCAAAAAACTCGACCAACCAAACCAAAACACCAGAATTTTGGGGGTTTTTAATTCATAGCATTGCTTATATTTATTCAACAAAATATTCAGCATTTTAAAAAATCTGCTTGCTTACTGTGTGGCTTTGCTAGAACCCTCTGCACGGGCCCAACACAGACTTGTTCAGTGTATGGTTTATAAACACAGCATTGTCAAGCCTGGCAAATGTTTGCACCAAAACTTTCCTTCCTTTCACTTCCAAAAATCTCTCAGTTTAAGATATATTCAATATTCAATTCTTCCTAGCCAAGATTGAGGCATTTGTATGAATCATAGAATATCCTGGGTTAGAAGGGACACGAGTATGGAAATACTCTAGGAAGAAAAGAACCAATAAAATAAATGCCTGAATCACACAGAAAATGCATCATTATTTTTCCACCTTTGAGAATTTGTAAGTTTGGTTGAATTTCAACTAAGAACAATTTTAAGATAAAGGCTGTTTAAGTCACTGAGGATTAGTCTCTGTCACCTCCACAGAGAACTCCTGTTCAAAGAACTCACAGTATTTCTCAATTACTTATTTAACCTCACCCTTCCACTATTTGAAAATTAGAAAACAAGTCAGTGCAATGTTTTCCTTTGACTTTTTAAAAGAGTTGCCAAGGTTGAGTTTTTAGCTCCTATTTGCACACAGGAAGGTGAGCTGGTCCCCAGCACAACCTGCTTACACTCCCTCCTGCACCAAGGGGAAACCCTTCCTATGACAAACAGGCACAGCAAATTACAGGGATTTATATTAAAATAAAAGCTGTTGCTGGTTATTTCATGTGTTTGCACGAGCACACGTGAAAATCTGCCGGGGCAGAGCTTGGCCCCCTGGTTACTGACACCCTGTGAGGGAGGCATTCTGTCATTCTTTTGGCCTAATATAAAGTGACATCTACAATGTTGCTTTTGCAGTTTGCTTTCTTATCATTAACGTGACTGTCACACCCTCGGAGATGTGACTGCAAAGTGATGATGCAGAGCAGAAAGCAGAGCTGTTTATAGTGGGGTTGGAAGAATTTGCTTTCAAATCAGGGCTGAGACAACCCTGGTGAAACCCCAAAACACCATCTGAGCAATGGTTTATTTCTGTCTTATTGCCCCCTGGAAGTACAGCCCATCATTAGATCCTCCCAAAACCTGAGTGAGGCTTTCCAAGGGCCACGCAGAGGATTCCATGAGTGTCAGTGACTCCCTCAGCACCACTTGGGAAGGTCACCCCAGGGCAGTTCTGCTGCTCTCACTGCAGGGGTTTGCACCCCCAGCTCCTCCCAGGGGCAGGAAGAGTTAAGTTCATCTCTTTTCTGTTCCCTGATCAGAGAATAATTTTTTGTAACTTCTGACTGATAATTTTCTAAGTCCAAACTTAAATGGCTGTTTTGCTTTAGGGAAAGGAGGATCAAGAGGCTCAAGGTTTTTCAGCCTTAATATCCCTCTTGTTAATGCTAAAGAGCTCAGCACATGCATTGTCAACGTTGCTGTGTTGAAGTTTCATTTAATTAACTATATGCACATACACACAAACCAATTCTGTTTTATAGTCCTTAGCCAGAGAGCTGCATGTCAATCTAAAAATTAAATAATGGAAAACAGACATTTAGCTTAGTTTATATAACCTGACAGTGCTCCTATCCTTCCTCTGTTTCACCTAGTGTCATCTTTCAGTGTTCCTCTCTAATTTTATTTGGAACAAAATAAAAAGATTAAGATAAAATAATTCCCAAAAGATAATTGCAAAATGATTTATGTGCAGGTGTTAAATTATTTCTGGCATTGATGTTCCATAGAGTGCAACATTACAACACTGTGGTATTCAACAGAGCATCTACATTTGATAATCCTGCTAATCATCAAAAGGCACTGGATCTGAATCCCGAAGGCAACGTTACATTTTGATTAAATTTTATCATCAGTGATCCTGTTTACGGTTCACTAAGGTATGAATTTCTCTCACATTCCAGTGGGTTTACCACTCATTGTGTTTGACTTGGAACACAGTCAGCTGGAGCTTTCTATAAGCCACCAGTTTTCCAGCTACTGCTTTTGCACACTCCAGACACACCGAGTGATCCCGAGCAGGAGCAACTCAACACTTCTGCAGCTTCTCCCGTGACTGAGCTCCGTTACCAGGATGGTTAAACCCGGTCACAGAGCCCATCTCAGGCTGCTCTGAGCCCCCCAGAGCTCGGGCTGAGCTTGTTCTTTCAGAGACAGCCCAGGCAGTAAACCTTACCTTCCTAAGCCCAGTTCCAAACGGCAGCACAACGTGTGTAGCAGGCTGTGAGCACACATTATATTGTGTACACTGCTGCAAGTGGGGCAGTGATGCTTGAGAGAGCTTGTTGTAATTAAACTCTACTCCTTTGGAATCTTAATCCCGGGGCTTTCTGATTTGTAATTCCAACTTCACGGCTGCACGACCAATTTTCTGTTCCTGGGCAATACAGCCTCGGGCTGTGGGATCTTTCCACAGCAGCCACGCAGGGGACGCATGACAGCAGCTTCACTGGAAAAACCACGTGCCTGGCTGGAAGACCCACTGCTTCTGAAAAGCAGCTCCGTGCCTTCTCCAAACTCATTCCACACCAAATCACTGCCGTGTCACGAGTTTCAAGCTTTGTGTCCCCCCACCTCTTCCATGCTGCACTCAGCTTGATCTTACACCATCTCCCAGCAGGGATTTTATTGCATCCATGCTACCCCTACGCACACAGCTGAGAATATACTTGGCAACTCTGCACGTAACACTCGCAAATTCACAGAATCAGAATCACAGAATCCCGGGATATGCCGAGTTGGAAGGAACCCACAAGGATCAGCCAGTCCAACCCTCATCCCTGCACAGGACCATCCCCAAGAGTCACACCCTGTGCCCCAGAGCATCATCCAAACTCTCCTTCAAATGCAGCTTTTCTCTCTTTAGCTCAGAGGACTCGGGGGGTCAAAGGAAAGAAAATGTGTGATCAGGAAGTGTGGATGCACAGCCAGGAGAATCCAGTTTACATGAAGAATTGGCCACTCGCAGCAGCAATTCTTGTAAGCAGAACCACATGAAAAAACCAACTCAAACCCCTCCTTGGCCTGGAGGGATCCTACCATTATTTGTGTTAATAATAATAATAATAATAATAATGATAATAATAATAATAATGATAGCACCACAAACCCCCTCCAGCCTGCTGAGCTGGCTGCCAGCTGCAGATCCCAGGCTGTTATCATGTTATTCCCACTGAAGCCACATCACTGTCCCATCATGTCCCTGCTTTTGACTACTGAAACTGCATTTATGGCAAGTAACATGAGTGGCTCTGGCAATTTAAACCTTGGCACAGGAGCTTATTTCTGTTGTATCACGAGGTAGAACCAAAACCTCTGGCTGGGGGAAGGTGAGGGGAAAACAGGAAGATGGATGATTCTTTATATTTTCTTCATTTTAGACTTCTCTCAGATTTTGAGGAACACTCTCAAGCTGCTTTTTGATACAGTATCAGTTCTGGTATCAAACAAATAAAGAATAAGAAAGAAAGGAAAATGCTTAGAGAACAAAGAGAAGTGCCTTTAGCACTACAGGTTGAAAAAAAAGAAAATATCACTATGAACGTTAACTTTATTTTCAACATTCCTCACATTTTTTTTTGTGATAAATGACTTCACATGTAGTTGCCTTCGGGGTTATATCCACAGCATCGTTTCATGTTATTCTGAATACAATTTAAGGTGGACACTAGAACAGGCTTTGCTAAAACCCAACACAATCTACATTTGGTTCACACAGGGAAGAAAAACAGGGAGAAGCAATTCATGAAACGCTTGTTGCAAACAAAGGTGGTGTTTTCCTCTTGCCTACAAGTTTTATTGCAAGATTGGCCTTCCCTGCTTGGATCAGACAAACTTCAGTACCACAAATGGAAAAGTTGAATGGGAACAGCAATCAGGCTACTATGGGAGGACTAGAATTTGTGAAGCAGCCTTGATTCTTTCCTGCACACAAATAAATAATGATTTCTTGTCATGAATGGGTAGCTTTAGTTACCAGAATAAGGCAGAGGGAATGGTAAGAGATTCTCATATTTCATCGCAGCTAATGAAAAATACCAACTTAACGCCTGTAACATTCCCCCAGTCAATCAATGGGGGCACACGGCCAAGCAGTGTGGGGGACTTGTCATTAGGCCTTGTTTTATGAACTTGTTCAGCTCCACTTAATTGTTTCAGAGGTTCAGTTTGAAATTCAC
This sequence comes from Scytalopus superciliaris, assembly GCA_013400415.1. Taxonomy (NCBI): domain Eukaryota; kingdom Metazoa; phylum Chordata; class Aves; order Passeriformes; family Rhinocryptidae; genus Scytalopus; species Scytalopus superciliaris. The sequence goes on along the minus strand of VXBX01000229.1, from coordinate 273,137 downwards.
ACAAATAATTCTTTATTTATTTTCTTTTTCTGTGTAAACAAAGAAGTTTGGCCTTGCCAAAACTTCCGAGCTGAGCTGGCACCTGAGCACCTGCAGCACTGCAGCAGCTCAGTTACACTTGTTAGTCTGTTTGCAGTTGTATAGAGCTGGTGGGAGGAGACCTAAGATTGTCCATTTAATGGTAAATGCAACCTTTAGGAAGTGTTGGGGCAGCAAGGGCAGTATGAGTCTTTTTATCTGTCCCTTCTGTGGGAGGGCTGATGATTCCACAGAGTCCTTTAGGCTGGAAAAGCCCCCCCAGCCCACGGAGTCCACCCTGTGCCCGATGCCCACCCTGTCCCCCAGCCCAGAGCTCTGAGTGCCATGGCCAGGCCTGCCTTGGGCACCTCCAGGGCTGGGCACTACAAACCTCCCTGGGCAGCCCCTCTCAATGCCTGACCACCCTTTCTAGAAAGAAATTCCTCCCCATGTCCAAACCAACCCTCCTCTGGCCCAGCCTGAGGCCATTCCCTCCCCTCCTGTCCCTGTTCCCTGGGAGCAGAGCCCGGCCCCCCACAGCTCCCCCCTCCTGGCAGGGACTTGCAGAGCCAGAAGGTCCCCCCCGAGCCTCCTTTTCTCCAGGCTGAGCCCCCCCAGCTCCCTCAGCTGCTCCTCAAATGACTGACTCTCCAGACCCTTCCTCAGCTTCATTGCTTTTCTGTTACTGAAACTCCAACCACCCTCTTCTGACTAAAACAGGAAAGTTGTTTCCTACCAAATGGACTTTACTTGATGACCCCACTCTGGCTTACGAGTGGTAAATGCCCAGTGAACAACACAGCTGAGTGGTGTGGAGTTCCTTGCAGACAGTGGTCCTGCATACTCCTTCCTCGCAGGCAGGCAGATCATGGATCCCATGAAATATTCCCATGAAGTATTGCCATGAAGGACACAGGCTTTACCTTAACCTGACACTGCCTGCAGACAGGATTTTGTAGCTTAAGACAAGTGGTGCTCTGAAGCCAGGCCAGGTAAGCCCCTTTGGCAGGTGGTGCTGGTTAAAGCTCAAGGGTTGCCAGCACATCCAACCCCCCACAGATCCTGCTGGTAATTCCAGTCCTGCTGTGCAGCTTCAGCTTCTGTCGCAGGATGTGACCCTTCCTGCTCACATGAATCAAGGTAACAGCAAAGCCACATGAGACAATCCTCAACATGCTCAAATTTGTGCAATAGCAACACTCACCTTTATAGAAAATTGACAGAAAAGCATCAAACAAAAATGCATGTGAGGAACATGTAATGCACACAGAGCCATAATTTGCTGTGTAGGACTTTGAAAGAGGGGCATCAAAAGAGATGCACAGACTTGATTAAGAAACACATTGGAAATGTTAATAAAAGAGCTAGAGAAGAAGCTTGGGAAGTAAAACAACCCCTATCTCACTGAACTGCAGTGCCCAAGATTAGGCCTAATTTGGGATAGGCTAAAAGTTTTCAGTGGGGGAGCAGTAGACAGACATAAGACAAGAACTCCAGCTTGAGGTTATAATTCTAATGTAATCTAAGTGATTTATTTCTTACTATAGCTTCTTTACATACTTGTGTTTATAAGTAATTATTCTTCTCTGCCTAAAGATCACAGCTACCCCTCAGGTGAGCTGGCACACCAGCACACAGTGAGGGGCAATATACAGTGTACCTGGGTTTTAACAAGACTCCAAGGCTTATCAGCGTAGGTACCCCAAGAAGCACTTCCTGTTTCCTCAGGAGCTGCAGAGGTTCAGAGGTTGGTTTAAGAGATATTAATGCAGAGATCAGGAAAGAAGTCAACACCTTCTAATGCCTATCAATAACTGGGAGAAATGAGCAACAGCTACAGATCCTCTTTGCACAGAATCACAGAATATGCTGGGTTGGAAGGCACCCACAGGGATCATCCAGTCCAACCCTCAGCCCTGCACAGGCCCATCCCCAAGAGTCACACCCTGTGCCCCAGAGCATCATCCAAACCCTCCTGGAGCTCTGGCAGCCTTGGGGCTCTGCCCACTGCCCTGGGGAGCCTGGGCAGTGCCCACCACCCTCTGGGGGAAGAGGCTTTCCTGAGATCCACCCTTGAATAGGTTCTTATCAAAACATCGTCTCTATAAATACCTTGCCATTATTTTCTGTTTGTAAAGTGACTTTTATACCAAAACGGGAGAAAAACTTAAAAGACCATACACAGCAAACCAGCAGCTGCCAGTTCAACCTGCACTTGAGTGAGCTGCAGTCACTTTATTTTATTCTTTCCCTGTTCTCAGCTGGATCTTTCCATTCCCTTCTATGCCATATGCATTGCCAAATACTACTTACAGAATTTCATTGTCAAGCTGAGTAGCTGTTGGGAGACACAGTCAGTGCAAGACCCTCCAAGTCAAGAAGAACCACTGGAATTAACCTCCTAAGTGTAATCCCAAAGTTAGAGGTCAGAATGGGCCAGCTTTTGTACGAGTTAAATGTGTGGATGTACACACTAAGTCATCAGTTGGGACTGAGCTTTCCAGCAGAATTACCAGTCTCATGGGTTTTGTCAGACCACAATCCAGGAGGCAAAAATTCTACAGCAAAGTGAACACTTGAAAGTGAAGCACCTTGAAATGAGCCATTACCCCATTTGGAGAAACAAAGTCTGAATTGTGGGGCGAGATGGCAAAGCTTTCTCTCTGCAGACTGTGGTACTGCAGGGGAGTGTTCCTGCTAGCACAGATTGGTATCTTGGTGGTAATGGAGGGAATTGCATTCATAGCAAGAAGTTTGGGAATTCAGAAGAATAATATCCTTGGCTTACTTTTTTGTTAGTGACAAAAGGAGAAAAGGCAGAAATAGCTCTTGGAACAAAGCTCCTGGTTCTCTCCAAAAGACCCGAGTCGGGTTGTGGTGGTTTTGAGTCAGTTATCTCAGCACACCGGAGGGACAGAGATTATGGGGATGAAAGGTACACTATTATACTGTTTATATGATCTGTCTTCTAATAATCTATATTGAATTCTGTAGGTAATTTTCTGAAAGATGATGCTTACTTATTTTCACAAATTTAGGAAGCCTTGAACTGCTCTCAGGCAGTTCAGATCACCCTGCTATTGGATATTGGAATACAGATGAGTATTGCTGTGCTTATCTGAAACCATATTTTTTAAGATGACCAACACAAGAATTTACTTCTCTGGGAATGGAGCCCCACTCAAAGGAAAATCCTTGTTCCTGGGTCATGTAACAAGAGGTCTAATACTCCTCCTGGAAACAGCCAGCACCTCCTGGCTTTGGACTCCTCACAGTCCGTTTGCTCATGTAAAGGCAAGCTGAGAGAACCAAATAGCAAATAACTCTAAATAAAAATCCCTTCTCTCTGTGTTTATTTGTCATTTTATATAACAAATAATTTTTTTTTTTAGCTTTCTGCAATTTATTTCAGAAACCCCTGTAAAAATCTTGTAGTGGTAAGAGATCTTTTCAGGAAAAACATATGGATTTGAAAGTCTCTTGCTCTCTACATTTCTTGAAAGTTGTTTTTTGTTTTAGTGTTACTACAGCTCTGCATCTTGTTTAACAAGCTCTTCTATACAAGCATTAGACAACAGATTCACCCATTTTCTTGTTCTGTGAAGTGGAAAATACTTTAGATATTCACAGATGACACTTCTAGTTAAAAGAACAAACCCAAGCCAATGGCAAATTAGAAGACTGAAAGTATCTAATTTCTTTTAATATATATTGTTATTACCCTTAAAAAAGGGTAAGTCATAAGTGGCCAATAATATCCTTTAGATAAATCAGCTGGTTTCCATATACAGAAAAGCCTCATCAGTGGTTGCTCAGTGCCACATCCAATCTCAGTTTAAAAACCTCCAGGGATGGTGAATCCCCCCCCTCTCTGGGCAGGCCATTCCAATGCCTGAGCACTCTCTCTGCAAAGGATTTTTTTCTAATATCCAACCTAAATTTCCCCTGGCAGAGCTCAAGCCCCCTTGTCCTATTGCTGCCTGCCTGGGAGAAGAGACCAACCTCCCCCTGGCTGTGACTCCCCTTCAGGGAGTTGTAGAGAGTGATGGGGTCACCTCTGAGCCTCCTCTTCTCCAGCCCAAACCCCCCCAGCCCCCTCAGCCTCTCCCCACAGGGCTTGTGCCCCAGTCCCTTCCCCAGCCTCGTTGCCCTTCTCTGGCCCCGCTCCAGCCCCTCAAGATCTTTCCTGAGCTGAGGGGCCCAGAACTGGACACAACACTCAAGGTGTGGCCTCACCAGTGCAGAGTACAGGGGCAGGATCACTGCCCTGGGCCTGCTGGCCACGCTATTTTTGACCCAGGACAGGACACCATTGGCCTTCTTGGCCACCTGGGCACACTCTCGGCTCATGCTGAGCTTCCTGTTCACCCAGACCCTCAGGTCCCTTCCTGCCTGGCTCTCAAGTTCAGCTCTGAAGTGAAAGGCCTGTACAGGGATCAAACCCATGACCTTGGTATTATCAGCACCCTGCTCTAATCAGTGGAGCCAATCTTTAGATGCAGACAAACCACAGACACCCCCACAAATATCTACCAATACCCCCATAGGACTGTTGAGACAAACGAAAAGGCAACCATTGTAAACTGCTAAAACAAAGTGCCACCAAAGGAGTGGTCTGGGGGAGATTCAGACATGGAGTTGTCACCGAAGGCACACACAGCTCACCATGGTCTGTAGCACCCTGTCAAAACTGGGTGAATTCTGGTGTGAGGATGGTGCATTTCAGGCCCATCTCTCACGGGCAACTCCTCCAACAAGAAGCAAGAACCAACACCAAGTTGGCACCACATAAGCAGGCACTTAACCCTCCTTCTTGTCCCTGGTGCCCGCCAAGTACTCAGCAACCTGCAGCAGGAGCAATTTCCTCCAGAGGATAAAGTTAATGCCAGGCTGTGTAATATTTTGGAGGGGAGGAATTTTTTTTGCAATGAGAAGGCAAAGATTTCTTTCTTAAGTGAAGTTTTTCAGTAGTGTGTTTGGCTGACCCCAAACAAGGCTCCAGATGCTGTGCAGTTCATCCCTGCCATCAAGATCTAGTGCAGCAAGAGGGTTATTAGTCCAGGGAACAGCAGTTCAGGTCTTTGCCCAGGAATTGCTCTCATCTTTTCGTGGGTTTTAACCTGGAGATTTAATTTTGAAATCCTGTTACAGACAGAGTCCTAAATTCAATGCTCCAACTTTACTGGAGTCAACAATTTAAAAGACCTGTATCATTTTTTACCCCAGCATTTAGGGACTGTTAGAAACAGACAAATTCAATTGCTGAAATTGTCAGTTCTTGTGGCATCTAACCTATAAAAATCACATACAGGGGTCCTTTTCACAGCAGGATTCAAAAGACTTCTGGTATGTTCAATGTCACCTGTTATTCAGGGTTTATTTTTTTATAAGCAGTGAAATATCTGCCATCATTCCATTGGTTGACATGCAAATTATGGAGGCTTTGGCTGTGCATCTACTGGGTCCAGTGTCCTTCTGCTTGAAATCCTGTCATATATTTGCAGAAGGAATATTTCACTGGTAGTATTGCATCTTTAACAAAAGCATTTGAGACTTGCAGTCTGAAACCTGTTTCTAGTGGCAAAAACAAAAAGAAAACTAAAGGACACCAAACTGGACTTTTACAATTTTCACATGTTTTTTGAGCGTCTACTCATTTGCATCTCCCAAGATCAAAACTTCTTGCTCTTAACTATGTGGCTAAGACTCTCTTTTTAATTTTTATTAACTCTTTGAAAGCCATCTGTAAACTTGTTCACAGACTTAAAGTAAAATACGGTGAGCCAAAAGCCAGGCATGTTTAAAGAATCTGATGAGGAGAAAAAGAGGATGGAAAGAAGTGAGACACAGAGAAACCTGCAATTATCAATAGGATGGATTTTCTTCCCTTTTTGACAGGGATAGAGTTACCAAACCTATTATTATGTGGTCCTAATTACATATCTCTGCAATAGATCACTCAGGTAAGGAGAAATATCTACTGACTGGGAAACCTCACTAATTGTTCCTTTTTTGTTGGCATACTATCTGATTGGAGTAATTATAGAGCTGCTTCCCCAGTTCTCTTCTGCTCTGAAGATTTGGAGGACATATTTCTTCACAGATCCCATAAAATTAGGCATCTTGAACCTCTTGATTTTGGCCTTTGTGTTCCTGTTTCCTACATTTACTTCATTTGGGCAGTATCTTGTCTCTATTACCGCTGTGAAGCCACTTCATGCAAGAGTTTCAGCACCCCCGTGGATTGGCCATGCTGTAAAAAGTCCTTGCTTTCAATCACTGTGAAGGTCTTCCACTAATTTCAGAAAAGCTTTGGATTTCCAGGGTTATCACAAGTAGCAAAAAGTGAAAGAATAGTTTAAATCTATTAAGTGGCTTATCTGTAAGGTAAGTAGACAGGTAATTGGGTTTGATATACTGAAATCAAGCTTTAACAGTCTGGGAGATTTCTATCTCTGGTGTGTCAGCAAGTTATTTAAGAAGATGCTGCAAACCCAGCTGGAGCTGCTGTGGCACACACTTCTGCACAGGTCACACCACACAGTCTGAGCAGGAACATGCAGGAAAACAAAAGGGTCCTTTAATGGGCAGAACTCATAGATTTTTAAAGATTCTTGCACTTCCATGTACCTTTCTGACAGAGTTTATAGAAAACATTGTGTTGTGACTGGAAGACCCAGCGGTGCTGAAGACACACAACCCCTTTATATAGGTCTTTCCTACCCAGCTGGAGAGTCCCATGTACACCAGTTATTGCCACCTTGAATGAAGGTAAATTAAATCTCCTGACCAATAAACTTGTCCAGCTGCAGTGTTTCTCACCCTGACTTGGACCCTGACTGACAGTCCATTTTATTCCAGCTACAGACACTGATTTTTATTAATACTATTCAGGTCAAATCTTCTGCTCTCCTGCACGTTTTTGGCTTTTCTTTACCTTCTAAACCCACTGAAATAGCAAGGAAAATACTTATGCCAAACTTCTGTGTTTTGCTGTAGAGATGAATGAGAGTTAAAATCTCCAGCACTTTAAGGAGATTGAAATCTCCTGAACAGGTATCTCTGGAGGCCTCATTCCTCTGAACAATTAGATGCTTCAAGGGCAAGTTAGCCAAGTTCACTTTTACTGCCATCAGAATTCACTCAATCCATGAGAAGCCAAAGTTCAGAAGTCCCTCTGCCTTTCCCCTCATCCTGTACCATGGGATATATATATCTTTATAATAGATTAAAAGACAAATCTTAATTTTATTCATTCTGCCCAACCCGTGCCAAGTTTTCTCTTGCCTGGGGGCTTCTGTTCACAGATACATGAGTAAAACAGGCACAAAAGAAATTCAAGAGCTTAGTTGTATTAAGCAGATATTAAAACTAAATCCCAAACCCAGTCTAGTCAGGGGGAAGACTTCTTATACCACACACAGGTTGTGGCCAAGACTTAAGACGGGGGTGATTTTTTTGTTTCCTGAACCAATTTCCCACCTAAGAAATGCTGTAAATTTTCTAAGCATCTACATAACCTGCTGATAGGAAGCTCCTTTATGAAGATGTGTATCTTTGGAGTAATGAATTTATCATGTGATGGAACTGTTACCCTGGTTACTACAGAAATTATTCAATAACAGAGCAAATTGGTATGTAAACAGTAACACTTATCTAACTTATTGGCACTGAAATAACTGCTGACAAGTGCATTCCACACACTCCAAAGGCTCTGTCCAGCTCCAATGCACTTCCTTTTTCAGTCTTCCTTTATTCCTTATTTCAGTGCAGTATTCCTCAGCATCCTAAAAGGCCCTGAGAACACCAACACCACTAGTACTGAGCTGCTAAAGGCACCTTCCCCCTTGGATTAGGGTTGAATGCCACGCAGACATCAAACACATGGAAATAATGTCCAAGCACTGCATCCTCTATCAATGTGATGTCAACAGCAGGCTATTCCTTATCAGATTAAATGCTAAACTGAGAAGACAATTGCTCAGAAGGTCAAATAACCCAAGTGTGTTGCCTCTCCTGGCTGGCACTTTTAATAAAGGATTCCTGGTGTTGAAAACAATAGTCAACAGAGACACAAATTCCTTCCCTCCCCCAGGTGAGACTGGAAGGGTCTCCACATTAGAGGTCAGACCTTGTGCTCATGAAGATCATTATGGTCCCACAGTGTTCAGTGGGGAAATAATCACCACAGGGGATAAATATGTTCGGTTCTGAATGCCTGAAACTCACTTGCACAGAATAAATGATATAAAGGAGCAACTACATAGTTTAAGACACACCTTTGTCCACAACTCACTGTGTAAACACCAGTGTGAGCTTCCAGCACTCCACTCACTGGGTTGCTGGGCAGCCCTTTCCATGGAATGCTGAAGGTAAGAACACCTTGATGGTATTTCTTCTTCAATTAGATGGATTTTTTTTAATTGTCTGCAAAAACAAAACCAATTACTACCTTGGCAAAATACACATAAGTTCCAGACTACACTTTACCTGTAAGATTGGTCATCCTTTCAGTACAAATTATCAGCTTCTTTTAAAGAAAACATCTCCAAAAACAACTCCAACTTTGTAGTGCTTGTGTTGAGCTTCCACAGAAGACCACAGAGTTCCATAGTGAAGTCTCTCTCAACTGCTCAAACAGTGCTACTTTACTGTACCCAAATGCTTTGTTAAAAGACCCTAAAAATCAGTTTTCTCAAAAAGATACTTAAGTGAATGCCTTGTTACTCTGCAATACAGTCCCTTCCTAGAATTTCCCTTCTAGGAAGGATTCTCTCTTTTTTGTCCATTCCTCTTTAAGAACTTACATATGTAGGAACCAGTTTATTTAAAGAGAAGACATCACTCTGTGCCCATGTCGTGTTCTCTGATGTCTGTCCTGACCTGTACATGTATGATGATGATTTACAGACAGATTTGACCTGCCTGGAATGGGAAGGACTGTCCGATCTCCTGAACATGACATGACACACCACGCCAGCCAATGTTAAAGCCCATTCCAGTTGCTCTTCTACCCCTTCTCCACTGGGAAATCTGCACTTTATTTACAAAATATTAAAGGTACCTAAAAAACCAGCTTGCATGGAGTATCCCTGTGCAAGCTGCACAGAGGAACAAAACACAACTCCCTGTGAAAATCTGACTGCTACAGACATGTGTGTATTCCCAGTAGGAATTTCTATAGATGACTGAGTTGGATCAGCCATTTCTGGGCAGTGACACAGGAGCTGGGTGTTCAACATTATTTCTGCAGGTTGTGATAGACAAGACAAAACTCCTCTCCAGGTGTGGGCCTTGGCTGTGTTTTACTACCTGGCTGCTGCTCTTGTCTAAAAATGAGGCAATAAGAAAGTTATTACCTTTTAAATCTGGTGGAGGATTTAAGAAACACTTTAGCACAGCGTGACAGAGTTTCTAACTATTACCTTGTGCACACAGAAGTAGCACAGAGAATTTAAAGGTGAATCCCAAGTTCAGACAAACTAAGATGTTTATTTCAACTGGATAAATTTAGACTGATGGGGTAATGAAAGGGGCATTGACAACCACTTGTGAGCTCCTTTAACATATCTATTTTCAGGAAATGTAACATCTGGTGTATACCACATCCATTATCCTATCTGTCCAACTTAAGTGCACACAAATAATATATGTGCATGACTGATTTCCCTGCTGATGTCTTTATTATTACTTTGAGCAGATGAAATCTAGACCAGTCTTTTGCTGTTACATTCTGTTTTCTGCATTCCAATGTCAAATTGCTTAATTATGTGATATTTGGTCACACTCTGTAAATGTTTCTCCCTGTCATTCTAGTGCCCAGTAGTTACAACAACAGAGAGAAAATAGCAGAAACAAGAATTATTTCAATTCAAAATTGTTTCAGTTTATAACCACATTACTTACAAAAGCCAGAAGCAAAATCTTTAGTGATTTGTCAGAGACACAGTAGCTAAAACCAGCATGTGCTTCCTGTGATTACCAGGCTAAGAGCAGTAGGGCCTGTTTTGGTCTCATACCTTGACCCCAGTCTCATATCCCAACCCCAATCTCATATCCTGATCCCCCACTATCATATCCCGATCCTAGTCTCATATCCTGATCCCACTATCATATCCCGATCCTAGTCTCATATCCTGATCCCAATCTCGTATCCCCACCCCAATCTCATATCCCAACCCCAATCTCATATCCTGACCACAGGCTCATATTCCAACTCCAGTCCCATATCCCAGTCCCAATCTCATATCCCAACCCTGTTCTCATATGTCAATCCTGATCTCATATCCCAACCCCAATCTCATATCCTGATGACAGGCTTGTATCCCAACCCCAGTCCCATATCCCAGTCCCAATCTCATATCCCAGTCCCAGTCTCATATCCCAATCCTGATCTCATATCCCACCCCCAATCTCATATCCTGACGACAGGCTTGTATCCCAACCCCAGTCCCATATCCCAGTCCCAATCTCATATCCCAGTCCCAGTCTCATATCCCAATCCTGATCTCATATCCCACCCCCAATCTCATATCCTGATCACAGGCTCATATTCCAACTCCAGTCCCATATCCCAGTCCCAATCTCATATCCCAGTCCCAGTCTCATATCCCAATCCTGATCTCATATCCCACCCCCAATCTCATATCCTGATCACAGGCTCATATTCCAACTCCAGTCCCATATCCCAGTCCCAATCTCATATCCCAACCCTGATCTCATATGTCAATCCTGATCTCATATCCCAACCCCAGTCTCATATCCCGCCCCCTTGTTCCCCTGGCTCCTGAACTCCACTCCTGTACCCACCTGAGCCCAGAGTTTCTGGCTGCATTTTCCCACCTCCTTTCCATGCCACCCAGACTGGGTTAAGCAGCTTCCCTTCCCACAGAGAGCACTCCACCAAGGGTCACAGATGGATCCAGGGCTGCAGTGTCAGCACCAACCAGTGTAAGAGCAGATGCTCCTGGAATTAGTAATAGGGGAGATAAGTCATCCTAACTTTGTCCTCATAGGTATTCTCCTGGCCTGGAAAAAGAACAGTCTTATGTTTAAGAACTGCTGTTTTCACAGAACCACAGAATATCCTAAGCTGGCCACAAGGACCATCAAGTGCAACTCCTGGCCCTGCACAGGACACTCCAACAATCCCACCAGTGTTGTCCAAACTGAAGGGAACACTTGTTTGGTTTTACAGAACTTTACATCCAAGAGCATCTAAACTTCCATAGAAAAGAGTTTCGTATAGACTCATAAGACACTAACTTGAAGAAAATGTTGCCAGGCTCATCTTGCCTTCCCCAGCAACACATTTGTATTTTGAGAGAAGAACAGCTCTTAGAGAAAGCAACTGCTTTCAGATTTTCTGATGAAAACAGCCTCTCAAGTTTTTTAAGCTGGAAAAACTTGCATTTCATAGGAACCTGTGTCTCAGTGGAAACTCAGAACTGTGTTAGTGATTCAGATAAGGGTGAGATTGGGGTGGGGGGAGAAGAGCTCTAGCATAGCTGCTCCATTTTCAGCCCCAACTACCCCTGGTTGGGATGCTCAGGACCCTGCTGTACTACCAATGGCACCTCCAGGCTGTAAACAGCATTTCTGGGCACCATGGGAGTGTCACAGCCCAGCTCTAGTACCCCTAGAGAGTCATGTGGCAGCTCTTCCCCCCAGAAATCAAATTTATAGATTCAGAATACAACTTTTATAGTGCCCTGAAGGCCACACACAAACCTGGAGGCAGCAGAATACAAATTAAATGAGTGGGAAACGAAAGATTTTAATAAGCATTGAGAACAGTATAATTCTGAATCAGTCACAGCAATCATTTTTTGGCCATGGGACTGAGTGCCAGAGAGAGAACCTGAATTCTGAATGTCTGTCACAGCCCCAGCACTTGCAAATAAATCCCTGGAAGCAGAGCCTGGGGAGGTGGGCTGGAAACAGCAGTGGTGGGAATGCTTGTGGACACAAAGCACTAACAGGCTGCTGGATTTGAGGGCTGCCGCCTTTTAGCCACCACTGGCTGGACTGGTGCCTCTCCAGAACTGAGGAGAGAATGAGGAGAGAATGTATGGAGGGAAGGAATGAAAAGCTGAGAACTGGTGGACACAGAAGCTCTGCCTCATTCCCATGCTTGGGGACATCCTTCCCAAAGCCTCTGTGCCTCAGCTGGTAGGAGTCATCACTAATCCCTCTGCTTCTGTCAGTGGGAAAAGGGAGATTTCTCTGGAAGAAGCAGAGGGACTGGAGGCAGGAAGGATGTGAGCAGTGGAAAAGCACTGAGCCTTGGGAGGCACAGGCACTGCCAAGGAACCAGAGGCAGCAGGACGAGAACACTGGGCCAAGTGTACAGAGATGCTTTAACATCCAGACAAAGCCAAAAGTCAATACCTACACAATGTTCCAATGGGCTGACTGAAAACACTCTGCCTTCCAGGCACCAAAGACATGGGAGCTTGGAGTCAGGTTCAGGGCAGTGCAATAGGGAAGGACCATGAACACTTGTCCTGTTCTGACTGACAGTCACTGCTTCCAAAAATCCTTCTGCAGCGTTCCCTTCCCTTGCCAGGTCTTGGCTGAGAGTCACAGACCTTATTTTGCCTTTCCTGAGACAGGCTGTGAAGTCAGTCCTGAAACAACTTGATGTCTCAGGGTAGAGATGGACCTCAAAACGTGTCTTTCTTTACAAGACTGAGAAAGTGAAGAGAAAGGGCAGAAAAGAAAAACTCTTCATGTAAAGCAGGCCCTGCAGTGCTGCCCTAACTGAGGGGTGGTGCCCCTCAGGCACACTCCTCAATATAGCAGGGACGGTGCTCCTGTCCTACCTCTGCAATCAGGGCTTTGGAACTCTAAAGGACGGGGCTGTTGCTCCTCCAGTGAACTGCAAACACAACAAACCTACTGAACAAGAGCTTATCTACAGACAGCCAGCATTTGCAGACTGGAAGGTGATACCATCCATCACCCACCCATGTGGCTGATCATCTGTGGCATCACAGCCCCCCCCAGTTAAATCTGGGACTGAGAGAAGGGGAATCTCTGTACCAAAAACCTTTCTTAGAGCAAGAGAGGAAAAAAACACCAGATCCCTCCACCATCCAATCTGGTGGCACTGAGGAAGCACCAGAAACCTGAAATTAGCAGACAGAACACTGGAATTCAGATTTTGAGAATGTCAACCCATGTCTTCATCCCAGCCCTGCCTCACAAGTGTTCCTTTGGCAATACCCAAAGGGAACTAGTCCAGCTGACTGTGCCCTCAGCACTGAAAAGATTTAGCAAACTTACCATGTATCTTAAATCTACTCTTCTGGTGGATCCTAAACATTGGTCTGTGTTACCTTGGCTCTTGATTTGAGAAATTTGGAAACTTCAGTAAACATATATTCATGTTTTGGATTATCATAAGTCCTCTTTATGAGCTCATATAGCATGATCTTAACTATATGAGTTATTTTCATCATCTACTTAAACCATTAAAATAGCTGTTCTGTGGGTTCAAAAATGTCCAGGCCTGCTGGTATTCCTTTCCTCAAAGTGTTATCTTTCATTTTAAAAAAAGTCAGAAAAGTGCTTTTGAAACAGCAGCATCTCTGCAGAGGTGAAATTCTATTGAAAGAAGACACGAAGAACTCAACATGCAATTAATGTTGCAAGAAATTACAAGGCGAAAAGGTTTCAAAACAGCAGTCACTGGCCAAATGGATAAATAAATGTGCACGTAGGACAATTAATGAGGCATCTAAGAGAGGCATGGCAAGAAAAAAGGCAGCTATGTCTCCTCCACCCCTTAAGTTGTGCACACAGAAGTCACTTTGTGTTCCTCCATGAGATGAAGGCCAGTGTGAGCAGAGATGTTGCTTCTGTGAGCTCAGATGCTTCAGACTCTGCTTCCCAACTCTAAATCAAAGCAGGACCTGCACTAAAGTGCAAGTGCAAACACAACTGCTGGACTTTCCTGCTGATGCAACATCCCCCCTTTCCCTGCTTGCTCTGGAAGCCAAAACAAACGTGGGGGCTGAACATTAATATTTCAAGACACACAGAGACAGGCAAACCCACAGCAAACGAGCATGTTAACACTGCTCTCAAGGAACCACTCTCCTCTGTCCCACCCCCATCACTCTTTCCATAGGAAGTTGCTATGGTGATGATAATTATTCTTGATCAGCAGGATACAGTAATTACGGCAATAAAAATCACGTAAAGCTTGTCACTACATGTGTGAGACAGGGATTGTCTCTTCAATTATGCACCTTTCTCTGCCCTCCCCCACCTTTCAAGGTAGGGTGTTGGGGGTTTTTCTGTTGCAATTATGTAGTAAAAGATATGAAATTCAATTATTTCTTGCTAATATCAACTCTGCAAGAGATGATAGGCAGTTGCTGGCAGCTGTTTGGATGATCCCAATCAGGCAGTCTCTGATCATTTCCACAACAAAGCAGGTAAACAGGATTTGAGAATTTACTGCAAAAATTAAGAGGCTTAGTATTTCAAAACATATCCTGAAGAGTTTTGAATAGTGGCCTAGGGGTTTGCAACCACTGGAGCCCCTCACTCCTATTTGGTGCTTAGTTCATGGATCTTAAACTCGACAGGAGAGTCCCTGCAGTTCCAGTTCCCACCCTGGCTGCTGTTCCCTGCTGGATGTGTTGCAGGCAGGATGGGGCCACCTCAGCAGAAAGCTGCTTCTAGGACAGCACAGAGGATCCAAACTTTATGGGAGTTGCTCTTACCTGATCAACTCTAAGGCAACTTCCCCTAAGACTTGTTTACCTCCTATTTGTCATTTTAATTGGTAGACCTTCATTTTCAAAGTATATGATTGATGGAGAGAGTAATTTGATATCAATATTCTGAAGGCATCCATCAGGAGTACTAATCTTAGATATAACTGTACATTGAAGCCTTTTTAGAAATCAATCTTCTCTTTGTGTGCCTAAGTGCACAACTAAGGTAACACACATCTAGACAAAACCAATTTGCTTCAGGATATTTGTTGTGTGTTGAGCTGAAATAACCCACCTGAGTCATTCCTGACTGACTTTTGGGCATCTGATGCTTTGGATATTGCTCACAAACTATGCCAGACACTGCCCAGATATTTCCATTATCCCTGAGCCCATAAACTGCATCCCTCGGATCAGGAGGATCCATCCAAATTGCATTTTACAGTATCTTATTTCATGTCTCCATTTTGTAACCCCTTCAAAGGAAGCAGAGGGAAAACAATATCACCCAGTATTTTCAGCAGGTTGGACATTGGACAATGGCAGAAATCAGTCAGCATTTCACTAAGGCAAAGGTTCTGAAGATCAGGAAAAGTTGTTTATGTGAGTGTAAGTTCTGCTGAACCAACAGGTTTTGAAGCACTGCCTTAGGAAGGTAACCAGCGTTTTTTTAGTACCCATGTGACACAATCTTTTGTTATAGTCCTCTATGACATAATGTTCTGTAGGCATTAATATGGGACTAATCTCAGAGGCATCTCATCTGCCCTCAGTGGAATGGGAGTGGGGCCAGATCCTTAAGTATGCAAAAATCCAGGAAAATGATTTATCTGTCCATCAGCATGTATTCATTACCCTAAAATTATTATTTGCTTGTTATCAGCACAACCAGCCCTTCACAGTGTACAGAAATCAGAAACCTCTGTCAAAAAGGGGAAAACAAGAATTCTGCCTCCCTTGAACATGAGTCAAGACGAGAAGCTGCAGCTCAGGGTCTGTGCAGGGAATGCAAACAGCATTTCTCATATTACAGGAGACAACAGAAAGGGGAGGTGGCAAATGACCTGTAGATGCTTTTGGCAGCTCTGTTGGGTTCCTGCATTCTGCCAGTTGTAATTCTAAAGTGTGGTAATGAAAAGTCTCAAAGCAACCTAAACTGGCATTTGAGATGTGGATCCCAGAACGAGGATTCCTGTTCCACTGCCCACTCACCATGAGCTTTGTCTATGAACCAGCCCATACCACTAGGCCTTAAGTTTAATGTCCAATAAGTTGAAGGTTTTCAATTTTGGGAGGCTTTAACAGGACCCCAGATCTTAGTGCTGACACCCAAGTGTCAGGTGGAACACTGTCTATGCCCTTCTTGCCACATCACACATCCTGAACACAGAAATCATCCAAATATTAATAAAGCATTTCAGAATCATTTAATACATGAGCCATGACAGCATGAACTCAGCATCATCTGGACAATTAGGTGTTTGTCTTTTGGGCAGACTGGCCACCAGCAGCTTCTGCTGTGTCTTCAAATGGTATTTCTCTATTCATTATCTAAATTTAAACTGTGTGTTTCCAAATAGAAGCCAAACATCACCTTGAGCTGAAGCCTTTCCATCATTTTGTCATTTTTTGCTATCTCAAATGACACTCTGAATGTTCTGTTTTCTGATAGCCTAGTTCAGAAAAAAACAGTCTTACCAAAGAAATCCATACACTTTCTGCACTCACACATGTGTGAACAGCCTGCCCACACCATGCCCTGGGACTGACTGGCCGGTTCATTAACAGCTCTTTGGGCAACATATTGTTATTTTTGTCTTCCCCTAGCACATTTTATTTGCTGAATATTCCATCCAGCACAGCACACAGGAGGTGATCAGTGTTTTCCTTTCTATGTGAAGAATGCAGAGCTCTCTGCCCCAACAAGACAAGGTTTCCCCTGTTCACCTTCCAAAGGGGATGGCTGGAAGATGCTCCAGCGAGGAGATCAAAGAGCTGCCAAGACACGCTGGTCAAGTGTTTCCCTTTCATCTGAATATATTGTTTGTGACCATATGCCATTCCTGGCAGGTGGGGAAGGGTTCTAATCATTGCAGGAAGAGATGACAGCAAGAGAAAAGGGAGGATGAAGGATTGTTACACCACGGGAACAGCAGGTTACTGGATATTGGCTTGAGCAGCAAAAGAAGATTAGAAATTCAAGCAACATAAGAGAAATAATGGTTAAGCATCAATACTTTGTGATGGGAGAGGGGCTGTTTTATTCCCAGGGTATGTATTGTACTGTTAGACAGGCATTTTGCAGTATTTTGCATTTCCAGGAATTAACACTCTGCTGCAATGAAAAGGACTTCGGTATTTTCAATACACTCAATAATTTTGCAGGACCAGAGAATCCCCAAATTCGTAAACAAATCAGTTCTGTGCTCTCACAAATCACATTATAGAGATATTGAAAACATGACAGAACTTTCTAAACTGAAAAAACCTCCCGAGATGCAGAATTTGAAGTTTCTTTTACTGCAACTTTTTCTTTTAGTTCAGCAATTCAATCTTCAAATGGTGAACTTAAGCTTATCCAAATTTCCCTTTGTTGTTGCCATCTCTCATAGCAAAGCAGGCCAAACTCCATCTCCAGCTTTAAGGATGTCCCCTTTATCCCTAGAAGGGATCTGGTAAGATTTCTGTAATTCAGTCACAGGAATAAAGACTGTTTTAATTTATTTTTAATTTCTGATTTTCCCCACTGTACTGAAGGAACAACCAGCGAGGAGCAGACACTTAGTCAGGGCTTGGTAAAACTCTTACACCACCTTCTCAGGAGAGTGAGATGATCCAAGGACAGAACCCAGGAGGGAAGGGATCGCAGAGCTCTCTGACATCACGCGTTTTCTGCACTGAAATATGTTTGCCATCCAAGAATTCCAGCTCGTTCACATCCACAAGTGGTTCAAGTGCACGTGCTGAGCGAGGTCTGACCTCCCCAGGAAGGGAAGAGACAAAATCCTGGCGGCTCCAAAGGTCCCCTGAGGCCAAACCCTCTCCAAGGAGCTCTGTGCCAGTAGCCTAAAGCTGCAGCTCCTCTGGATTGTTGCTGTTAGGGAAGTTCCATGGTGAATAACCCGAAACATTCCAGATCTCCAGCAGCAGATGGACCTGTGCGGATGAACTGCATCGGATTTCTGTCCTGCTCCAGTTTAACAGTGGTATTTTCGCTAGAGCAAAAGGAAAATAAGCAGTGTTAAGTGCAAGTATCTCCTGTATAAATATTTAGCTAAGGAAGAAAAAGTGTCCTTGTGTGCAACCACAGGTGCACAGACAAACACTCAACACCAAATTCCATAAAATAGCCCTTGGACAAGAAGCTGAGCAGTGTTTGGACAGATGGCGAGTTTTTCTATAAATGCTTCATTTTACTCCTATTGTTTTATTCAGGGCAGGGTGCTGCACTGGAAAAAATTAATCTACAGCACCCTTTTCATTTAGCACATCCCATGAATTATACAAATAAGAGTTTACCACAGCCCACAAATAAGTTGCAGTGTCACTAAAACTTCCAAGGCACAGGAATCCACAGAGTGCTGAGCACAAGCTGTGGGAGTCCTGCTTGCAAAGGAGCAACTTGAAAGCCTCGGGGGTCCAAAACTGAAAGACTAAAGAGTCCCATAAAAACTGAGAGAGGCATATTTAACAAAAAAATAACTTCAGTGAATAGTGTCAGTGAAATCTGAAATAGAGGGAGGAATTCTTTCAGCTCGTGCAGCTAGCTGGGGCAAGTTCCTCGGTATTTCTGAACTGGGAAGGTTCTTCCCTTTGGCTATAAAGCAACTCATGCCTACAAGAGAGGAGAAAGCTGATAACTAGGATTAGGTGAATTGGTTTAGATAAAGAACTGACTTGAACCTCTGCCCAAGGTTTGAACCCAAGGCTTGCTTTTAAAATCAGTTTTAGGAGGTAGTTTTTCTCCTGTCCTTTCTTCCTTGCTCCCTCTTCTCCATAATCTGGTTTTATTTCTATTCTGGGTGAAATCAGATGTGCATCCCAAAAGACCTTTTCCTTCTGTTTGACAGTCCTGTAAACCCTGTGGCTGCTTTCCAGGCTCCTGATTTTCCAGGTTTGAGATATTTGTCTGAGCTCAGTCACATTATTGGAAATTGCTGCCATGTCTGTCCCATCTCCTGCTTCTCCTGTAGCCAGACTGTGATGCTCCAGGAATATCACCAAGGAACCTTTGGACAAAATTACTACACAACAGAAAAAGTAGAAAGAAAAGAAAGGTCTTCAAAATATGTTGACATATTAAGAACAGATCCAAGCAATATCAGGTAAGAAGTCCTTTTTTAAAATCAGCTGCTCTGTGTGTACCACACACAGCCCACTGTGCTCTCTGTAGGCAGCACAATGTGACAAAGACCAGCTAAGGAATGAATTTTTCCTGTTGCCACAGTTGCCATTGCCAGCCTTAGGCCTTTTTTAACTCTCTCCTTCTACAATAAGCCCATCTTTTGAACAGCAAATTGTTTACATATCTGAAAATCCAACTACTCACAATTGTGTGGTATTAAAGTACATGCTATTGGCAAGGTGGGAATGGCATATTTGTTACTCCTGAAACCGTATATTTGTTTTCAGAATGTCAGCAACATTCACTGGGATATTTTTCTCACCCAATGACTTTGAAAAACATCACATTTCTACTGCAAATCTGCTCTCTCAGTTACTGCAATACCACCAATAGACAAAGTGAGTCTGTCTCCCCTCATACTCCTCTTATTTCTGACTATACTTTGTCCCACTTGAGTCTCTGTAGCTCAAGATTCAGGCTCTGAAAGTAGCCAGAAGAAGGTGTTATTTCATCCCAGCAGGGGATGTACTTGGAGCAAACCATTAGTTGAAGATATTTGTCTAATAGACCTGAAACTCACATTTTTGTGAGTGTCATCTCCATGCCCTTCTTAAACTACCCAAAGCTGACACGCCATTCAGGAGTTTATTAACCAACTCTTTCTGCTCCCACTCTTCCCAAGGCACATCACCTGCTGTTAGAAAAACCCTGCTGTATCTTTATTATCTTGAATTTTTTATAGTGCAAGCAAGTCCCCGTCATTCTTCTTCTCCTTATTCCCCTGGGGAGACAAGGCAGGGCACAGGCAGTGCTACCACACCACAAAACCAGGGCTGGGGGACAAGAAAAGCAGCTGTTGAGTTGATAAAACTGATGGGAGCAGTGAAAAGACATCGGTGGGAATGTCACTGTCAATGATTAACACTTTCCCAGGAGAAAAGAAATAATAAGAGCCCATTAAATGGGAAAATGGTAATAGAGCGTGCTGATTTTCAAAGGTTCATATCTCTGTTCTTCATCTTGGCTCAGAGTCTTTATGGTAAAATGATGTTTTATGGTTTCTTGAAAGGTATTTGGTGAAATATTTCAAGCACTGGCAAAGAAAAAGTCCACTAATAGGCACAACCATTGCCAGTAGAATTTTGTCTGACATCTACAGGAAAACTGCAGCCATCTCACCCTAACATGGTTCTATTTGGGAAAAAAACACTTTGCATGTAAAATAAAATCACTGCAGTTGATGCAGTTACCCTTCCAATCACCAGGTTTTCTTTGCCTGCTTTGAAACGAATTTTATGTTAGGAGTGCAAGAAGTTCAGCATTAATGCAAGAAGAGCAAATCCTTAAAACCATTTCTAAAACACAGACACTGATTTTGCAACATGAAGATTAAAGATGAAAAAAAAAATTCAGGTGGGAAAAAGATCCCCCTGGAAGCCTCAGCACACCTCTGGAAAATGGACTGTCTGCTGATCTCAGGGAGGTGAAGGAACCAAATGGGAGTGGAACGTGGTGTTGACAGGAATGTGTTTGGCCACCTGAAGTCTCCACAAGGAGTTCAGCTACTCTGCAGATGCACAGAGCACTTCAGGAACATGGGAGGGTGGAAGCTGGTCCTACATCCCACCTCCATGCCAGCTTTGGGGGCAACCAGCAGCTCTCAGTGCCTTAAATCCGCTCAAGACACTGGTATTCAAGGATCCTTAAATCACAGGGTCAGGATGATACACTTAATCCAAAAATTTCAAGTGATCTGACATTTTTAGGAGCTTCTGTAGCCACAGCATTCCCTGACCTGTATGGAGACTACATATCAATGTAATGCGTGGAGCTACTGCACTTTTGAAAGCTTTCTTGAAAGCCTTTAATCAAATAGTCAGTCCAGGCACCAACATGACTTTTTGCTGTCCTCTAAAGCTGCACTGTTTTCTGAGAAGAGACTAACTTTTTTAGCACTTGAACATAAATTTAGAAAGATCTATAAAGCTGCCAGTCAAGCACCAAATGTCTCTGCAGATACTCTCTTGTCTAAAGCCAAGGGGAGGGTATCAATACGGAAAAACAAAAAAAAAAAGCAATCCTTCAATGCTTCAATTCCTGCTCCATTATTCTTTAAATATTTAGCTAATTTAGGAGAAAGGCAAGATGAAAATGCAGGATAATCGATTTGAGCTAACACAAGGCTTAAATTTTATCTGCCTTTTCTTATTTGTCCTCCAAAAGATCGGGAGATGCTGAAATACAATTTAAAAATGAGCATAATATCCCCTCAAATGAACAATAAACAGCTGAAACAAGCTCTTCAGCCTATTCTTTTAAGTGGAACTGATGTGTAATCCTTTAACACTTTAACATTCATTTGAATATGAAAAGACTTCAGGCTGGAGGTGCTAATAAGAACACTCCACACTTCAGCTCTAAACAGACATGGCAATTTGTATTTCAATAAGGGGGAAAAAAAAAAAGACTGTTCAGTCTCGAGGAAAGAAATACCTTCACTCCTACACTGTATCCATTTGCAGAACACGATTTAGCATCACTAATGCAAACCATGCTCGAGGAAGACAATTTAAATTGCCCTTCAAAAAGCAGAAAAAGGAACGTATCATTAGCATGACACCTCTACTCCTCTGAAACGCATGAAAGGTTGGCTGTGCTCGGAAAGGTACAGGTAGGTGTAAATGAAAAATGCCTTCTTTGCTGGGTGATAAGGAAAATGTGGAAACAGAAATGCCAGGGTGACAGACTGTTCCTGCTTTTCCTCACCGGAGATCTGACAGCCTCACATTGAAGCTACATTATAATAGGCTCGGAATCCTTTACCTACTGGGAATGTGGGACATGTATTTGCTGGTGGTTTAATAAGGGAAAAATAAAAACTCAACAAAAACCAACTCATCAGCAGCCCTGTATCTTGTTCTCTCCTTTCTCGGGAGCCTCATCAATATTTTCTGTCTTGTCAAAGCCAATTTTAATTGCTACAGGATGAAAATTTTGTCAGTGCTACTTCTTTTGAAGTCAGGTCTAACTCCGGTTCCTGCACATAGAAGAAGGTTCTGCAAGAAGCCTGGAATAAGCTTTGAAAACAAAA
Organism: Scytalopus superciliaris; assembly: GCA_013400415.1. NCBI lineage: Eukaryota > Metazoa > Chordata > Aves > Passeriformes > Rhinocryptidae > Scytalopus > Scytalopus superciliaris. The sequence continues at coordinate 250,954 of VXBX01000229.1, read as the reverse complement.
TCTTCAAGGAAATTCAGCTTTAATTGTCCTGACTTTTTATCTGATTAAATGGTTACCTGAGTACCCAGCAGAGAGTCAGAAGTCCAGACAGAACACTCATTCATTTTTCAAAATGAACTGCTTCTCTCTCGTTTCTAACTCATCAAATCGAGTTTAACTGACAAAGAGCTACTTCTAGAAGCAAAACTGTCCCAGAAAAATCTTGTGTCTGTGTATAGATGAACATTTGCTTTATAAATTAGAAATTCTCACTACGAGATGCTGAAGACTTGGGGGGAAAAGTCAAAAGCATAAATTGCAATGAGCGAATCAGCATTGCCCGTGTCCTCCTGATAGATCAGTTTTGTTCCATCTTAATTGTTTCAGGTTTGATCATTGCAGATTCAGGGCACATTTTTGCTGAGGCTCTTTGTGGAAGTCACACATTCCATGGGTGTTCTCAGGGAAGGAGGAGAACATTTGCTGTATGAAAATTAGTTATGGGAACACCTTAAGCGGTTTCATGGAAAACCTCACGAGCTGCCAAGCCAAGTTTTAGGCTACAAAGGGGAATGATAAAGATAAGAAGCTCTGAAAATATGTGGTGGAAAGAAAAAGCTGCACAATAAATGCTGAACTTCTCTCTGTGAGCTAAAATAAGGAAAAACTGAAGCTTGTAAATGGATTCTAATATTAGTTTGCTGATATAAATTTGCTAAATTACACAAGTCGCTAAAATCTTCCCTCTCTCCCTCATGCATGGAGAGTGATTTGATTAGCTCCCCAAACCTGTCTGAGACAGAGGATTGCTGCTTCTTCTGTGTGTCCTTTTGGAAGCTTTTATTCCCCGTGACTTTTATGCTTTTGCCACTGTTCAAAAATATCTCCTAAAATCTGATGTAATAAAGACAGAATTACATCCCTAGACCCTGAGAAAGATCAATAAGTAAGTTAATTTCCTGAGCGGCCACGCAGCTCCTGGTTTGTGAGAGAGGAAAAGGACTAAAGGACACAGAAATATGGGCCCAGAGAGAGCTCTGGAGCAAACCTGATTGCTGCAAACACAGAATCCAGGCTGTGCTCGGGTGGAGTCTCCTCTCCTTTCACACTGAGACAGATCCACAGCTCTCAGAAATAAGAAACACCTGCCCCATTCCTGGGGTAGCGTCTTTTGGGACGCACATGGGGAAGAAGAGAGAAGGGCAGCAAGTGAGGAAGAGACACCTTGGGAGGATTTTGCCTCCCACCTCCCCATGCAACACAATCTCACTGTCATTCCTGAGAATAACAGGCCATGGAGAAAACACAAAACTAATCCCAGAGAAGGAGAAAGATCACTCTGGTGGGCAGTCACTCAGTGCCCTCAGTTTGTGCCACAAGCAGGTGCACTAGGAAAGGGCACAGTTGTCAAACCCTTTTAATGAAGATATTCCTGAGCTTTCCCTCTCTCCAAAACCAGTTCCTCTGCCCTCTCCTCAGCCAGGAGCCTGCTCAGGCAGCCCTTAAATGACAAACTCCAGTTGATTAATGACAAAAATCAAGGTCTAGCCAAGCCAGATTGCTTTGGAAACCCAGCCACTCAATGATTCCTTCCCATTTATAGTCAAAGATTTCATTTGAGCAGATTTCAATCCACCTTGAACACGCAAATTTCTTCCACTGTTCCAGTTTAACCCAGAGCACTCCACCCAAAACAAGCTGGTATTTCCAATTAGATACCCTATTAACAGAGTTTGTTAAGGCACACAAAGCTTATCCCTGGGTGCTATTTTCCTTGAAGCCACGTGGACTGGCTGGCACTGAAACATTCATCTCTGCAAACATACAAACCATGTATTTGGGGTGTGACAAGCTGCATCTAGAAGGTCTGCAGTGGCTTTTGTCATTCACTCTGTGTTTTATGACGTGAAGTCATGGTGCAACTCTAGAAATTCATAGTTTTCCCAGCACTTGGGAGGGGCTGAGAACCAGGAAACTACCTCTCTGTGCCCAATAGTAACAGTTTGCAGACTTCCTTGCTTAACTCTTTGGAAGCTTTTGGATGTCCAGCACCCAAAGTCACTACATTGTACGGGCTTTTAGCAGAGCAAAGGCTCCACTGTCCCACTCGATGAACATCTCATCTATTTTTCCAGCTGGGAATTATGACCTGCCTGTCTGGATTATCAATTATTTGATGCTGCAGTATCAGAAATCATTTTGCTCCTATTTCTCTCAGGGAAAAGCAGCTGACTTTATTTTCCCTGGCCCCATATTTCTCCTCACCTCCTTTTGCTGTCCCCAGCAGTCACCCAGAGTGTTCACTACCATCAGCCTCTCTGCCCTTTCATTTCCCTTTCAGCTTAGGGTTTCTCTTCACTTTCAAGGGAAAAACCAGCTCCTCACAGTCTTTTCTCTCAACAATAACTTACTTTGTAAAACATCCATTAAAGTTTTGTTAAGCAACTCCTTGTCATTAATTATTGCAAGAGAGGTGGTGTGGGGAAGGGAAAGGGCTGGAGAAGGAAAGTTACTCACTCTCATAAATATGAGGGTGGTTTATTTTTCCTGCACTGCAGTCCCTAAAACTGGATCCTTGGATGAAGACTCCAAAACAGGCACTGGCATGGAAAAGTGGGACAGTCTTGTCTATTGATCCTCAGTGCACATCCAGTCTTGCCAAACCCCAGTTCCAGTTTGAGGGCTGTGTGGAGCAGGGAGTTCATCACATTTGCCCAGGGGAGCAGCTCTAGAAATCGCCATCTGTGGACAATTCAGGAGTGCTGAAAACCCATGACGTTCAGTTTAAGGTAACACATCCAGCTGCTGCACTGTGGCCTCAGTTTTCCACTTGCAAGGTTCAAATGTAGTGTATCAAAAGCCCTAAGAGCAACCAAATCCACTTTGGCATAAAGGGTAACAAGGATAAACTTTCCTAAGCAGCCTCAAAAAAAGAGTTTATGTTAAAAGATGTAACAGATACACAACTGTGCTCAAATATTTTTATTTGTCTAACATAAGGAATAAAACAAGTTACAGCAAAGCATGAAATCTGACGAGGATTCTACCTTAAGGAGAAAAAAAAAGGTTGTCTTTTGTAATAACAAATAGTTGGAAGCAGCACATTGCTTTCGCGACATTGTTCCCTTCAGGACAAGTCCAAACTGTTCAACATTATGAAAACTCTGCCTATTGCTTTGTACCAGAAAATTTATTACCCCCAAATCATTTACAACAGACAGCATGCATTCCAAAACTGATTTGTTACTTTAGGCCACAACAACTCGCTTTCAAAGCTTAAAGAATCCTTTATGCTGTGCGAAGGAGAGCGAGAGAACAGGACACACATTGGGGGTGACTCCAAATGGAATTCCATAACAAAGTTTACATGGAGCAAGCCTGAAAACACGGCCACACAATTCACTGGGAGCATTCTTGGCACAGTGGACTGGGGGGAAAGATTAAATAGCATTTTGATTTCATAAAGTGTGCAAGCATTTGTCACAATTTCAGCAGCTGCTTTCTTGGGTGGGAGAAGGAAACGAGCCAGTTAGAGAAGTCAAATATGATTAACACAGGAACTCTCCTGTTTGGGAGATGTTATTACCTGCTTACACAGTCCCTGTCATTTGTTTCACTTTGGTGCAGCACAAAACATAATATGTGTGTTCAGCAGTGCTCTGGTTCACTTATTTTCTTATAAGCAACAACAGGCACTTGGGTCAGTTTGATTTATTTGATTAAAAGGCCTCAGACACTTTCCAGCTATGGAGGCCACTGAAATTTAACAACTGCTTCCCTGGTCTCACAGTTTCCCTAAGATCAGAGGGAGTATCACACCTGAAGAGGCAAGAGCAGCTCAAGGGTGGTAAGAAGGGCAGAACCCAGAGCCCATAAGCACAGCAGGGGCTGCAGGAGGTGGGTGCAGCACCCCAGTGCTCAGGGCAGAGGGTGCAGGGCACGGAACTGCTGGGGAAAGGTGACTCTGGATGATGCTGGATGGGCTAAACAGCTGCATTTCAACATCAAAGAACTTACAAAGAAAGGCAAGATTTAGAAAGTTACCTGCATGCTTGATTTACAGCCTCTTTAATCACAAGGGACAATTCTCAGGATTATTGTTTTAAAATCACTGCGAATTTGCATCATTGAGAGCCTTTTCCTACTAAGCTATCAAAAACATTGAAAGGTAGCATAGAAACACCATATAGAAGTGATGTGTATTTGGTTAGCATTTGAAAGTCTGTATTTCTTTGAACTGAGGCAAACCCAAACAGCTCAGCCAGGGCTTGAAACTGTAATTCTATATGACCAAAATACAGGAAACTGCTTTGAAAAGAAAACACGACCCTCCAGCACAACTGTGAGCGATGGGCTGAGGGTGCTCGGCTGCCTCTGGGCTGGCCCACGGTAACTGAGCTCTTTGCAGGTGAGTTTGGGTTCTTCTGAGTTTAACACGTGGGTGTTTGCAACTTCTCTGTTCAAAGCAGCCCCAGCATCACAGAGCTTCTCACAACTTGCTCAGGGACTGGGCAACCTTCAAACTGGGTTCCCTTATCCATTCTCTCCCTCTGCCTGTTCTAGTGCTCCATTCCATAATCACACAACGGCTAGAAATTGATTGTTTGTATTTTTAAAGCTGTTACACTTCAGTTCTTCCTTTAAATTAAACAACTCTCCTCTCTCTCTGTTTTATTTATTTTTATCACACACCTATTTCGCTTTTCAGTTCTCCCCCAAAATACTGAGTGTAAAAAATCCAAGCTGGTCAAACCGAACCCAAGCTATTCTGAGCACTCTGCTGCAGAATGAAGTCTAGAGAGAAAAAAGAGCAGCATTATCTGCCATTTAAATGATTTCCAAGGCTCCCATTTAAGATGTGAATCTTCTGTGATCTTTGTCCAAGAAAAATCATCAGTGACCTTGATGAGCTGTATTTAGGCCCACAGAATACAGGGTTAATTTAACAGGAAATACTATAACACACAAAACCAGGGCTGTTACAGGGGAGCTCTGACATCCAGTAACAGCCAGAGGGGTTCAATCCAGCTTGAATCCAACTGGTTTTTCTTTCCTACAGTAGCATTGAAACTTAGTGGAGACAATAAAACATCCTCAACGAAAATGCCTGGTTTGTTCATAATAACACATTGACAGGCTGGGAGAGCTGGGAGTGTTGAGCCTGGAGAAGAGAAGATTCCAGGGAGACCTGAGAGTCCCTTGCAGTGCCTAAAGGGGTTCCAGGAGAGCTGGAGAGGGACTGGGGACAAGGGATGGAGGGACAGGACACAGGGAACGACTTCCCACTGCCAGAGGACAGGGTTGGATGGGATATTGGAAAGGAATTCTTGGCTGTGAGGGTGGGGGAGGGCCTGGCACAAGTTTCCCAGAGAGATTGTGGATTCCTTATCCCTGGAAGTGTCCAAGGCCAGGCTGGAACAACTTGGGATAGTGGAAGGTGTCCCTGCCCATGGGAGGGGGTGGAACTGGATGAGCTTTAAAGTTCTTTCCAATCCAAACCATTCTGGGATTCTATGATTTGCATTTTGGCATCTGGGTCAACTGCCCATGTGTGTGTGTTCTAGAAACCATTTGTAAACAACGGCAAGTTCTGAACTGTGAATTGGCTCAGAAACCAGGTGAGCAGAGCCAGTCTAGCCCCAGAACACACATCCCCTGAGTCCTGCAAATGCAAACACTGCCACTCAGGCACATGCAGAGACACAAAATACTGCTAGAAAGCACCCAAACCCAAGTTAGTCCACACCCAAACTCTTGCTTTGCAGCCAATCTCTGCACCAAACCCTCCACAAGGTCAGGTGAGGGAAATGCAGCAACACCTCCAGCAGAAGCACAGCTTCCAGTCCTCACTTGCAATTTGTAGTGCCAAGTGTTCCACATCCCCCATTTGTACACCAAGAGTCCAAAGAGCTTGTTTCCAGTTTCAAAACCAAACAGGTCTCTGGGGCTTTCTGGCTCTCCTGGAAGCAGCAGTTTGCTGTGGGGAGGTGGAGATCAGCACCAGGGATCAGTCAGCAGCCTTTGTGGCACCAAAGCCTTGCTCAAGGTAGGTGTTGAAAGTATGGGTTAAAAGGCCAGCTTTTAAAGTCTTGAAGGGTTGGGGTTTTTCCATCCTGATTTTTCTTCACATTTCTGGTCACTTAGTACTGTAGCTGAATAATGAAAACAAGCAGTTCTAATTACTACGACACTGCAGAAGTTATTTAATCAGACAAATGGGAAACATTCACAGTCATCACATCAGCTCTGGGTACCAAAATCTCTCATGGCCCTATGTGAGAGTTTAGGGCCACATCCTCATTAAAAGCATAAGCACAGAACAAAACTTTCAACTGCATGCACATGTAAGCACCCTGGTAGGAGAAGAGACCCATTTAGAGGATGCTGAAATATAATTACATCATCTATCCATTAGAAGGATGGTCACTGCAGCTCCCAGAGATCTTGGCAGAGCATTAAAAGCCTGTCAAGGTGGACCACACAGTAAACTGAAGGAGAGGAAGAAAAAAAACATCAAACCACAACAAAAGCCTGAAAAAGGATTTCTAGAGTGCTTTTGCATTTTTCTTTGATCTAAAATAGGAATAGTCTTCTGGAAGTGCACCTGAGACAGACCACTGAGAAAGTACCCAACACACCTTCACCTCTCCCCCAAAACAGGGCATTCTTAGCAGAATCCTCTCCTCTCCAAGGACATCTCCATGTCCTATCCCCACCTCCAAGGACAAGTTTCACTGGAAAGTGGGAACCAAAGGTTTGAAATGAGAGTGGAAAAGCTCTGCAGAACTGCTACTGAAAACTTCTCCAGTGAAGTCCCAACTGAGCATCCATTTTTCATTTTACATCTGCAAGTTGTTTCCAACTCCTGTTCAGAGGGATTGTTTTAGGGAACAGGAAAACATTTGTGTTTCTAGTCAGTTTTAGAATCACAGGGTGGTTTGTGTGGGAAGGGACCTTAAAGCTCAGCCAGTTCCATCCCCTGCCATGGGCAGGGACACCTTCCACAAGACAGGTTGCTTCAAGCCCCTCCCAGCATGGCCTTGAGACTCAATTGCAATTTAATTAAACCAGATTTTAATCAACTCCTACCCAAGCTGAGAGACTGTACATGTAAAGAAAACCATCCTTGCTCTCCTCTTGCAATTCCCACCTCTCAGTGCTCTCCAGTCCAATTTTGGAATCCCACACTCAGACTGGGAAACCAAGTTTGACTTTTCCTTTGAGGACACTGATAGTATCTTGTTCCAGCTTGTTAAGAGAAGCTCCTCACTTGTTCAGCTCTGTCACTACCAACAGATTAATGTAGCCCCTTTACAATGGTCTCTATTTGCAGGACAGGCTTGTCTTTGATGTTGCTGTTCTGGAAATTAATGGGCTCATTTGTGAGTCAAGTGCCCCTTCTCTTCAGTAGGGTGTCCTAATTTCTGCTAGCAGAGCTTGCTTTCTGCTTTCCTCAATACCAACAAGCAATTCATGTTGGAAGAACAGACAGAGAGTAATTAGAAAGTTTAAAACTAGAGTTGCCTGACACTTAGAACTTCCAGAGGAAGGTTTTTGGGTTGATTTCCTGCATCGATGTGCCAGCCTTGTTCGACTTGGGGTTTCTAACTTGTTAAATGGACCATGGCTCTCATGCTGGAAAGCCCAGCCTTTCTGCCCAGGTCTGGGTGGTGTTTTATTCAGCTCACTCAGAACAAAGCAGGTTCACACCACTGTGAGCTCCAGCTCACACTTTGTGCTTTCACCAAGGTTTGTCCCGAGCCTTCATCCCCACGTCTGACTCCAGGAATACTCTGACACCTTTTTCCACCCTTATGACTCTGCACCAAACTTGAACAGGTTTGATTTTCTAATCCCCCCTATCAATTTCAAGGCATGTTTTTGAAGAGTTAAATGATTGAAATCCTTTATTTGGAACACAAGACCTGGCATGGGGCTTTCTCCCATTACAACTGGGCTGTGGCAAATACAGGGACTGGGAGAAAACTGCAGGGCTGTGCCAGAGCCATGAGCTGAAAACAATGTCTCAGTTGCCAGCCAAAGATCAGACAAGCAAAGGCATTTATTTGCACCTGAGATTTACAGCTGATTGACAAGTCACCAAGGCTTCTCAGCCACCTTTCCTGAGTTTCCAGGGATGGGAAGTCAGAGCAAGGCCTGTTCTAAGGAGCATTTATTTTTCTGCATCTTCTTGCTGAGAATTTTGGAAATCTGGTGTTGCTGTCACTGGGTTTTGTGTGTGCAGGCAGCCAAGCTCCGAAGAACAGAGGTCCTTAAAGGCCTTCAAACCCAGCTTTGAAATGTTAATGGTGCTTTGATATAAGGACCAGACCCTGAATTTGTCATAGCTGTAGATGACACAATTGAACACTTTTATTTTCATTCCTTATAATATTTACCTACACCTGCCACCTTCAACCCGATTCCATACTCAGTGAATTTGGCCTTTCTTATAAAAGCTCCATCTCCAACAAACACTTTTCAAGCATAGAGGGAAGTTTTATTTTTAAACACACTTTTGAATAGGGACTATTTTAGGATGGTTCACTGTCTTATTATTAAAGTGTTCCCATCTGTCTTATTATTATTTACAGCACTCTTTGCCAGATATGCTGGTCCAAAGGCTGTCCTCAAAAACATGCAGCCATCTCGATGCCATCATATGCCTTGGAAAACATACAACACCTACGAAATAAAAGAGATCTCTAAAGCCTGTCCATTGCTGTCACAGCCTGAGAGCCCAAAGCTCCATATTTATTGTGTCTGGAACAGTTCTCTTTTTGCAAGAGTGGAAAGGGAAGAATTCCAGTCACTGCCTCCCCTTCTGTTTCACTTACTGTGGCAGGAGCAGAGAAGAGCCAACTTGGATATGAAACACCAAATGTTCTGGATGAAAATTTTTGAATTAATTTAATATATCCATTAGTAATTTCCCTGCTTTCCTCAAAGCAGGGGCTTATCCCAAGAATTACCACACCTTCTTTTACAGAACAGTCTTTCAGAAGAAATATGACTTAACAGCCATGTATTTTGAATTTTGTGTCAATATCTCAGCTTTTCATTGACAACACAACATAGAAATGATGAGCAAGTCCCTCTTTGCTTTGTTAGTCTTAAAAAACCCCCCACAAACAAACCAAAAACCCCAAACCAAACTAATGCAAAACGCCCAAAACTCAGAGAAAACCTCAATTCCCTCCCCCAAGCACAGTTCTGTTCCCCCAATGCATCTTCCAGTGTAGGAAATTGGTTTTCCCCCTGTGTGGAGGAATCAAAGACAAACCCAGAGCATTCCAAGGCTCTCACTCCAAGCTGATAAGGACACTAATGCAGATAGTGCTGCATATTCCTGATTCCCACTCCCCACAGAAACAAAAACACACAGAGCTGCATATCATCATTTCAGAGACCAGCAATCTTTATAGCATCAGTATAATACGCTGGAAATTAAAATCAAAACAGCAAACGCACAGCCAAGTTGCCTTTATTATCTTACAAATTTTTAATTAGGATTGAATTCAGTTGGTATTACACTGCAAAGATGGAGAAAGTAAAAAAGGCAAGCAAAATGAGTGCAAATAGGGTTCAGGTCAGGCTTTTGGAGCCAGACTGCAGCAGGCACAGAGACACAGAACCAGTTCCACTAGATGGCAACATGAATGTGAACATTCCCTGCCTCAGCAATGATCCTGTGCCTTCCTGGCCTCTCCCCTGTGCCTACTGTCAAACGAATATTGATCTTTTAGGTGAAACAGAAGAAGACTCCTTTACCTGTGTGCTTTTCCCAGCTGAAAACATCCCCTGGAGCACCGTGGGGTGGTGATCTCATCGTGCTCCAGACCTGCAGCTCTGCTTCCACTCACAGATTCACTCAACCCTCCTGCAAATAGTCAAAAGGTGAGAAAGATGAGTATTTTAGGTCGGGAGTTGTGCAAGAGTGGGTGTCAGTGCAGAGCAAGAAAAGCCAGCAGGTAGGGGTTGCACGTTCACACCCATCAGGCAGTGCTTCAGGGATAATCATTTTGCACACCTCCATCCTGCCAAAGCAATCCTCTCTTAGCCCTTCTATCAGTATTTCAATCTCCTTGCACTCCAAACATGTAAACTTGCCCCAGTGTGCCAGCTGCACAGCGAGTCAGCCCTGGAGGATATTGCCAACAACAACCTCAGCCAAATTCTGAGCAGCACAATAATCTCCCCATCTATTCAAACTGTGCTATGGCAAAAACTCCATAAAAAATGTCCAGGCCAACTCCCTGCCATCATCACTTTAGAAAATCCAGAGCTTTGGTTATGCCACTAGCACACTGACAACAATTTAACATAATTCAATAAAGCTCTTTTCTTTTATTGCAACCCGGTGTGTTCTACACCAGCACTATTGCTTTATAGATTGGGCTGCTTTTGATGTCACCTTTGATCAGATGTGCTCCTGAACTTCAATAGAGCTATTTCAGAGCAGCACCTGCCTGGGTGACATCAGAACCCAGACCAGCACATTAACATGTGTTTAATTTGTGCATTGACTGAGGATATTTGTCCCTGATTGCAACAACTGTAAATGAGCAGAGAGACAACTTTCTAAAAATAGACAAAGTGCAGCATTAGCAGCACATCCTGCCCACCTACTGCATTTCTGCTTGTTAAAAATGTATGAAGTACAAAACTCACCCAGCTCAGGACAAACCAAGAGCCAGTCCCTGTCCTGGAGAGTTGATGTCCAGGACCTTTCACACACCACCTATGAACATTCAGAGTATGGGTGCATTTCCCCGACACAGGATGACAAGTTAGAGAACGTTTAACTGGCTCACAGAGACATAAAATACCAACACAGAGCATATGATTAGTGGAACAAGGAAGAGAACCAAACTTTGTTGCCATGCCCCAGTATCAGCCTTGTGATCTCCTAATGGGTGTAGCACAGACAGTGTCACCCACAGAAAGAGCTCTGGGCTGGTTTCTCTGTGTAGGTACCTGCCTTTCGCTCATGTGCAAAAGAGCATCTCGAGTGTGGTTCCCTGGCCACACCAGACCACAGACACTTGGAATCTCCTGAGCTGGGAGGGGCTCTCAGGGATCATCCAGTCCAACTCCGGGCCCTGCTCAGGTCACCCCAACAATCCCACTCTGTTGTCCAAACACCCCTGGAGCTCTGGTAGCCTTGGGGCTGTGCCCACTGCCCTGGGGAGCCTGGGCAGTGCCCACCACCCTCTGGGGGAAGAGCCTTTCCCTGAGATCCAACCTAAGCCTGCCCTGACACAACTCCAGCCATTCCCTGGGTGCTGTCCCTGGTCAGAGAGCAGAAATCTGGGCTGACCCTCACGAGGAAGCTGCAGAAGCTGGTGATGAATCCCCTCAGTTTCCTCTTCACCAGCTGAACAAATCAAGTGCCCTGAGCCCCTCTTCCTATAGCCCCTTCACCATAAAACACCCCTGGCACAACTGTGATTTACAAGGACACACTCAAATCATCCCGTTTAGCTGCAACTTCAAGGCAACCACCACCACCCCACCATGGTACATGGTATAAATATCATGCTGTGGAACACTTATTTTAATACAAAACTTTGCCTTTCCCCAGCCCTCCCCCCAATATTCTACTCTAAGGACGTTTACAATGTCCAAAGGATGAGGAGCAGAAACCAGACTGGAGCTGGCAGAGGATCTAATGCCATCAGCTCCAGCATTTCTTGTGAGCCCTTAGTCTGGGGGTGCATTGCCTAAGCAGGGTAAGGTTTCCTTTGCACTGCTTCTCAATCCTGGAGAGTGCCAGTTCATTAAGGGCTGCATTTTGACTAATAGTGCATCATATAACATTGAAAACATTTTCTGGTCTTGCAATATTTTTAAGGCAAGCAAGATAATGCATTACAATCCAGGCCCCACTGGTAATTAAACTTTTGATCTCTTCACAGTTCCAGTAGACTAGAAAATTAATCCAGCTGATAAAAGACTGGAGTTAGCTACCAATGCTAGAAGGAACTTTTAATTCCTAAATCAAATTCCCTTGTGCCAGTAAATCTTCTGTTGGTTATATCCATCTCTTTTTCAGACCATCTCAACAGTATTTGTTTTACACAGAGCTGGGTGGATGGTGAGAATTCAGCAGCAAAAAACAAAGATATTGTGTAGCTTAGACTGATATTTCTGAAGTCAGAGAAGTTCAGCTGCATGCAAGGTGAGGCTGAGAAAAAAACAAACCCAAGACATTTCCCAAGCCCCAGCAAAACCACACTGTGCCCTTCAGCTATAAACCCTCTCAAGAGGGGCAGGAAATGGTTTAGTGGTGACCATGGTGCTGGTGCCGGGTTGATGGTTGGACCTGATGATCTCAAAGGTCTTTTCTGACCTTAATGACTCTGGTTGTAGGATTCTAAAACCTCTCAGAAACCCAGTTTGCTTGGCAACTGACTCCATCTGCTGCTTGTTTTCCTGGGTGCCTGAGGAAGATTTTTAGCTGGTGACAGATTGTCATCTGCTGACAAAGGAGCTGCTCAGAACCCTGGGATGCCACTTTGCTTCAAAGCCCCCCAAGTCCCCTGGGAAGAACTCGACTTCAAGACTAACAAAACCACACTTCTCTCAATATCTGCAGGGGGAGATTTGTAGGGCAAGAAGCCAATTGTCCACAGCTGGTAGGCAATAGAACATTGAGATATGAGGTTAAAACTGCAGAATAGGCATGAAGAAAACTGGCTGTAACTTTTCAACAAATGAAGAAGAGGAGGGAGATAAAGTGCCCTTTACATTTACATGTCCCTAATCCCAAACAAGGGCCATGGTTTTCATCTGTGTGGGTGACAGCAGCCTTTAATTCACTCACACAAGAAGAACAAACAACTTTTTTCCACCATAACAGTTTTGTTTCCCTGCCTTCCCTTTTTTCGAGCCCTCTTTTGCTCCTCTTCCAGCCGTAGATGCACCTGGCACTGCTGTACACGGTGCCCTGAAAGCCCCTCAGATAGATTTGTTTGAACATCCTTTAGGGAAGGACAGAGTGAAAGGGCTCTACAATTTCTAGACAAGAAGAAATTAATTTGTTTGCAGAATGACTCCATGGACATGCAATGGGCTGAGGCAAGAGCAGGAAATCCTGAGGCAGGATTTCCACTTGGGGCAGAACCTCCACTGGAGAACTGCCAGATAAAGACTTTCTGAAAAGAGGGAAGGGATGGGGGGAAGATTAATTAAAAACCATAAGTCAAATCTAGAAAACCATAATTTATGGTAAATTTAAAAAAAAACAAACCAGAAAACAAAACTAATTTGCCATAGTTTTAAAATGGAGAGATGATACAGAAAAGACTGAGCAGCTACTGGTTGAGTAAAGGATCGGGAGCTCCAGACAGAACTGGGAGGAAACACTCCACAGTTATCTCTTCTGGAGGCAGCAAAAATAGTGATAAATTTGTGTTTACAAACACATTTCCTGAGTGTGTTCACTAAAAATGCAGGTTTTAGAGCATAAACTTCCCAGAGATAAGTGTCCTGGCTGGGGAGGCACTGAGTGGCTCTGCCTGTGGGCAGGGCCTGAGGAGTGGGAATGCCAAGGAGAGCAGCTGGCACACGGGGACTGCAGTGCATGCACAGGGAGGTGATAAATCATTTAAAGCTTCAGGGATTAGGGACTCCTGCCAAACCCTCAAAAATGCTTGAAACTTGATAAGAAAGAAACAAACAGAGAAAAAGTCAATACTAGGTAAGAACTATTTCTCCAACTTAGGCAACATTAAGAAAAAAAATGATCAGAGTATTTTATACCATTTATCCCAGGCTTCATTATTGTGCACAACCGGAAAAAAAACCTCTGGATAAGACTGACATTACATCCCAAGTTTGTGCATCCAATTATTTCATTGACATCAGATGGTTTATATGTAGAAGCCACCCCTGAAGATCTTTCTGCTGCTATGGCAGGGAAAGGGGGTGTTTATCAGCCACCTCTGGCATTAATTTTAATTCCATTGAGATACTTTGGAAAACTGCTTTCAAAATTGAAATAAGCAAGGACTCCTGAGCTGGTTTTGCAAGAAAAACTCTGATTTATTTTTTTTTCTCCCAAAGCTGAAGGATTACACTGGGCGATATCTGAGCAAACTGGGAGTCCAGCTCATGTTTTTCTCCCGGGGTAGCAGGAACACTCCTGTCCCTCCACCTGCAAGCTACAGCTTATATAAAATGTGGGAACTCCCAGCTTGGCACCTGTGAACACCTGCCCTTCAGGCATGTGGGCAAGTCCTGCTCAGCCAGATGCTTGACTGATCCCCAGACATGAGGAGTGCAGAGCTGCTCAGTCACAGAGCAGGAGGAACCACAGGCAGGCTCAGCCTGGCAGCCAGAGCCCCTCCAAGGTGTGAAACGCCCCGTGGGTCTGGCCAAGGTTCTGTTTAGTTTGGTGTTGTCTCTCCAACTGTGGCAAAAGTGTTACTTAGACAAAACATTCAAGCCCAGGCATTTCCTCCAGGCCGTTCCCCTTGTACGTCCCTGAGATCCACAGCTGAGGAGACATCCCTGCCTCTGCAAAACAGCTCTTTGTCCTCCCCATGGCCTTGGGCAGACAGTTCCAGCAGGTCTCTCCCTCCTGTCTAGAGAACTATTACCCTTTTTTCACTTAAGTTGGTTTTTAGCATTTCCCTCAGATGTTTCAAGTTCTGGGGCACAGTTCCACACTTGGTTCAGCCACCACAACTGTGGGATGATAAAAACCTCCCAAAACAATCCCCAGGGGGAACATGCAAGTGGCAGGAGCTCCATGATCCTTGTTCAAGTCACTCAGAACGTTAATTCTGCCAGGAAATGCACATATTTAAGTTTTCCTGTGTCTGGTGATGTGCAGAGGGAGCTGTGATCACAATCTACTGTCACCTGACCAAGAGATCAGCTCCCAAGAGTCGTTGTTGCTGAGGGTGATTTACTGAACACAGGAAAGCTTTGGTTCCAACAGAGGTACTCAATGTGTAGTTTTATGTATTTTATATATTCTGTATATTTATAAATAGAATAATATCTGTATATAGAGATCTCTGTAATGACAAATACAAATAATACATTTTTATATTTACTATATGCATGTTGACATATTTATTTGTACAGTATTAAAAGAAATTAATGCTCCACATGGGCACTAAATGGTGGAGTCAAGCCCCAGGATTTTTCCAGAACCCTGCTATGCACAACTGTGTCTCTTAACCATTCACTCTGGTACTTGCCAGCATGTCAAGCAACCTGAGGGAGGGACTTGTCACCATCTAAATGCTTTGACCCCCTTGCCAGTAAGGAAATTGCTGCATCTTGTCATGGTAATGTTTTGCTCCATCCCTTGAGAGCAAAGAGAAAGCGAAGGCAAAAATCAGTACTGAAAAAGTGGAAATTAGGATTATAGGAAAGCAATTTCCTTTTGCAAGCACGACAATTGCTCAAGACACAGGAACAAAGTGGCCAATCCCATTCCCCAGAGCGCTGGGATCAGGAGCAGAGTAATGTTGCATCTCTGCACTAGGACACAGCTGCCTGGCAAGTAGGGACAGCTCCTGTTTGCTCAGCACCAAGCCCTGCGCAGGTGCTTGTCAGCTCTGATTTCCTCCCAACAGCTGGAAACTGCAGAATGCAAACCCCATCACTATAATCCACTGGGTTTTGGAATAAAAGATACATTTTAGGTAATACCCAGGCCTTGGGTCCTCATATGAAATGTCTTTATTTCCTTGATTTTTTGATTTTATTTTTTTTTTTTAATTTTGATCCATTATCACCTTGATTTCCAACACCAAAGCAACCTCAGAGGCCAGAACCCTGACTCACAGTGATAATCTGTTCTGCTCCCAAGAGATTTTGTTTCTCCTGCTCTTTTCCCCATGCACACCCCATCTCAGGCTGACTCACTTCAACTGGTAACTAAGCCCAGGTCTGGACTCCACTCTGGGCTGAGCGACCACATATCTTTATTCCATTTAATCTAATGAAAGGACAAATTCCCCAGATTTCCTTCAACATCCTCTTCCTTAGCAGAGCACACTTGCAGCCAGGACACCAAAGCAAAGGTCTGTTTAGCCTCAGGAGTGTGTGCACAATCCCTGCCTGCTCCCAACTTGCTGGAGCTTGTGCTGTTTTCCTCTGTGGTCATGGAATAAAATTAAAGATCAATTGAACCGCCTGGAAGAAACAAACCTATAAATAAGTCGTCGTAAAACCTGGAAGACAAGGCAGGAAGAAACAAAAATCTAACGAGCGAGAAGAGAGGCTGAAAATTCAATTCCAGAACTCACTGAAGAAAAAAATGGTCAAACCCTGGGAAAGAAAGGAATTCACAATTTTTCCTGGAAGCACTTGTCAGTCACACATATACACTGAAAAAGGCACATTCATATATCTTATGGTTTGTTCACTTCTGTGCAAACCAGGAGTCCCTGCCCTGAGGATTTTACAGTCTGAGGGTGTGTTCACTCTGCTCTTGCAGGTGTGACACTTTGCTATAGACTTCCAAACAAAGTGTTTAGAACATCTGCATAAATAAATGGTCTCCAAAGACTCCTGAATGAGGATAACATGGCCCAATAAATTACACCACAGCCCCATAAATTATAACACAAACTCCATATTTGCAAAGATTTGCAACTCCTGGAAAAAGTTCTTGTTCAACCTTTTCTAGCTCAGAGTATAAAGAAAAATAATTTAAAAAAAATAAAAGATAAAGTACAAAAGAACCAACCTATAACCCCAACATTCTGGTGGGGGGAAGTGCTGAATGGGATATACTCAAATAAAGTTTTCATTGCATATTGTAGAAAAGACACTTTGCTAAAAGCTTCATTAGGTCAGTGACGAAGTTCCCATCGACTTCACTCAAACCAGGATTCATTCTCATGAATGTGGTATAAGAATCTTGCCCAAAATGCAAAAATGCAGATTGTTCATAAACACTGACAAGTAATAAAGTCAGAAAGGCAACTCTTTGCTGCCAAAAAGAAAACAGACTGTGGAAGCCCAAGGCACCTCCAAGCACATCCTTCTTCAGGACAGCAATTACAGTCTTACCATAGATTAAGCAACATGTTCAAGGGGTGAGGGAGAGGGAAATCATAATATTACTCAATTCTTTCACTGAGCAATTTATTTTCTCTAGTCCTCAATGTTTATTTTAGAGATTTAATATCAGATATTTCAAACTGCAGTTCTGATGCTTCTTGTGCTTCGTGGATAACTTATTAACCTGCTGGATAGAGAATTTTTGAACCTCAAAGAACAGCCTGGATTGTCTGATTCCTGGATTGGCTCCCTGCCGGTGTTCCAAGTCAGGCTAAACTTGCACACGCAGACCTTGAAGTGTCTGCTTCTTTTGGGTGGGGAATTCTCTCCAGAGTACATATCCCAAGGGGTAAACATTTGTTGCTGCTTTTACTGCTTGCTGAGTGAGTTTTCTTCATTGCTGATTTGCAACATGACAAAAAACAAAGAACAACTCAGAATAAGAAGTACCAAGACAGAAATCTTCTGTCTCTTCCCTTAGGGTGATAAAGTGTCTTGACTGTTCACCAAACACGGAGCTTGTAAAGCATTAAGATTTTATATGTTCGATTTGCTGATTCCAAAGAATCTTTTAATGTCACTTTCAAGTGACACTGAAAACTCTTCTGAGACGCTGATGTTTATTTTTTTTTCCCCACAAGAAAAAAATTAGATCCTTACAAATAGATAATGATTTTCTCTTAAGTGTATTGGAAACAAAAGAACTCAGGAGAGTTCCTTCACCTTAAAGAGACTCCACAGCCCTGGGTGGGTGGCACTGTGTGGTGGCAAGAAGAGACAATTATTTGGGTTCCTCCAGGACTTTTTCACGTGGCAAAAATTCCATTAAAATGGTCTTCTTCCTCAAAGTCTGTTAAACAGCAACTCTGCCCTTTGGCATCCTGTTAGGAGATCCTGACACCACCTGAGGAAAAAAAGGAAATAACCAAAAGATTTGAAGTGCATGAAGAAATAACTCTTTCTATAACACTCCTTATCCCACAGTGTTTAACCATAAAGAGAGGTTGAAAAGTCACAGGTGTATCACCAAACCCTGCTTTGCTGCAGATGGGAGAAAGGTCCCCAAAATAAGATACCTTTGAGAAGTGACCCTGGGTAAATTCGATGTGTCTGAATCAGCTTTCTGATTATGGGATGGACTTTCCCTTTTGGTGGATGGCTCTGAGCAACTTCTGTATAAATACAGAAATAGACAATGCCACCTCAAAGTAGTTTTTCTCAAATCATTATGTCTACAGATATAGAGCCTGCTTTTGTTTATCAACCAAGCAGATTTATCGTCACACAAAATATTTTGTGGGGTCTGAGGTTTGGGGGGGGGTTGATTTTTTGATTTTTTTTTTTT